>JAHLSL010000073.1:3931784-4046784 GCA_025920805.1 Petroica traversi
CTCCGGTGTGCGGCTCCCGGCCCTTCCCTCCTGTCACACTCCTCGTGTGGCTCGCCCCGCTTCCCCGGCCTCCTCGCCGCGAACTTTAATTCATTCAGCGACGAGAGGCCTTTCGGTCGGCAGTCTCGCATCCTCTGCTAAACGCATTATTTTCTCCCTCCTCCCCGCGGCTCAGCGCTCCCTCGGCTTCCTTCCCTGCTAGATCGCAGGGTGCAAGCCAGTGCCATGTGTATAACAGCATAAAGGGAGCGAGACAGATGGCTGTCTCTCCCTGCACGTTCCCGACTCTCCGTTCAACTTATGTAACTGCTGCGGTTTTTTCCTCTTTTGCGTTTACACACCGGGGGAAAGCGACAAGAGAAACAAAGCGGAGCCCATCAGCTTCACTGGTAAGGCCACAAGTGCCTTACCAGTAGAAAATACTTGTGGAAAATAATAGCTGATGTCCAAAGTTAGTTGCCTTCACTTGTCAGCTTGATTTTGTTCACAAGTGGGAACTGCCAGTGCTTGTTCCCTCGCCAGTGGTTTTTAATATGTGGCCAACAACTGTTCGTGGTCACTTCCCGCCGAACTTCTTCTGCTCAACAGGAAAAAAAAAAATCTCTTTGGACATGTTTTTTGCATCTTTGATCGTATTTTTAGTCCAAAGTATCCACATATCCCTGCAGTTCTTGGAGGCCTTGAAATATCTTGTGGCAATAAAGGCCAGAGCTTAGTGTGATGACAGCAATAACAAATACTATTTTTTTTCTCAGTTGGCTTTAGAAAGTTTCTTTACTCCTCTTTTATCTGCTAAACACTGTGATCACCTTGGGAGATACCACTTCAGGAAGCATATCCATTAATCTTTTACACTTGGGTTGGTTTCCCCCTTGGAAGTGTATAGATCACACTCCAAAGGCTTTTATCTATTTATTTATTTACTTATTTACTTCCCAGAACAAAAATTAGAGGAGCCAGGATGCACTTTGCTTTCCATCCTATACAATGGGATGTTGCATATTCTCTGTTTCCCAGTGTGTCTTTAGAGATCAGTGGGCTGGTTTGGCAGACCTTGCGTGTGATGGCTGAAGTTTTCAGAAGTTATGTAAATAAGGCTGTTTGTGTGTATGTGAACTATGTCAACTGCAGTGATACAGCGGCATATTTTTAAAACATTTCAGCTCGTGCAGTAAGTCACAGAGGCAGAGCCTTGGGACATTTCTGCATGGTGTCAGAACCCAGGAGAGAAGTGCTGCTGTGGGATGTATTTGGTATTTCACATAGAGCTTGCTCACCAAGTAGCAGCCAAACACACAGAGGTGCCTGCTTCAGGTTTGTACTGTAGCAAGCTGGTTTCTGTTCATCCCTTCAGTGGCTTTTTGGGTAATTTTTATTTACACAATTATCTGTTTTTCCTCAGGTAGAACAGCAAGAATGGGAGCTTTTAGGGGAGTTATTACCAAACCACAAAAACTGGATTTTCTTTTCTTTTATATGAGCCATTCAGAATTTTTTAGATGCATGATTCTCCCACAGTGAGTATCTGCACATGTGCCATTGCAGGCCATGACTTCATATTATGAAAACAGCAAAGCACCATAAAATCCTATCATTAGTAAGGTTGTGTCCTGGACTGGTGTGATGTCTGAATGAAATACGTGCCTATTTATTTAGATGCAGTTCTGCACAGAAGAGAGAGATCTGATAGACGTATTTGCTGGAAAGCAGCCGATTTCTACAGTGATAAAACTGGATAATTACATGTTCCCAAAGCCTTTCCAGCACAGGAGTAGGTGTTCTTTTAAAACAGTATTCTGTGGAAACAACAAATACTTGTGACATCATTGTAAGAGATTTCCTGCCAATTTTTAGTTTACTGTCTTTAAGAAGTCTAGAGTTCTTTGGAACTCGTGAAACTGCTACAGATACCCATCGTATATTCAAGTATTCAGTGAAGTTTTAAATAATTCTCTTTCAATTAGTACAACAGAAACCTGAAAAATGGATTTTCTCTTAAAGAAACAAGAATCAGTACACAGACATTTCTCTCCTCCTCTTGTATATTTTAAAATACTCATATCAGTTTTATGTTTACTGTTTCGTCTTCTTAAATTAAGAAGAAAAAAACCAGTGTCCTAAGTCTGAAAATCATTGCTTGGAATTAGTTCAATCAAAGATTTCTTGAACCTTGTGAATAAGAAAGAGTAAGATGAAATTTGGTATATTGTTAACTAGGTTAATCAGAGTAATTCATTTATAGTGCAGAATGAATCAATCGATGTTTTTTTGAAGTCAGGCAAAACATTCCATCAAGTTAATGTGTTTAGGGGTATCATATCAGGGACAGACAGGTACTAGCAGTGATAAAAAACAGATAACCTGCAACAAAATGACTTACAGATGGGTCATTATCATCTATAGAGAGCTTACACAGATCATATTCTTTAGAAAATGAGAATGTAATTTTATATAGCTAGGAGAATTACCTGAATAAGTCTGAATATTTAATGTTTTTTTCTGAGTGACTCGTAGAATTTGTCAAAGCAAAATTTTTCAGCCTTCTTAAGGGCAGCATATTAATTGGAGATAGAAGAAAGTACTGGGTTTGTATTTTAAGTGGTTTTATGTTTATTTTACCTGTTTGTTGAAGCAGAGCTTGGAAAATGTTTTGCTTCTTCTTGTGTGAACTTTGCAGTGCATACCTTTAAAATATGTTCAAGAATGTAGCATCTAAATTTAAAAAAAAATAAGGTGAAAAGTTTGATGTTAGTGCTTTATTAGATTTCAGAACCTATTCCACAGAGCAAGTGGCTGAGTTGCATCTCTTCCATCGGTGGCAAGACAGGATGTCATTTAAATATTTTTTCTTTCTTCTTGAGCTAGACAGAAAGGTGTAGTCAATTGTGTCTCCAGTCACTGGTAGACTGACATAAGGCAATAGGAAACTCTAAAACCTCAGAGGTGCAGTATTGATTTGATTCCTAACTGCAAATCCTTCATATCATTGCTCCAAATATCTAACTTTACACCAATATTACCCATTCTTTTTATAGTGACACCATGCTTAGTAAAAAACTTCTAAGCACTGAGGTCAGGTGTTGAGATTGGATTTCTAGTTTATTTTTTATGAATCAGATAAAGATTTCTGTGCATGAGACCGTATGTGAAGATGAGAGAACAAGAACATTTCCATATCAAAGGCAATATATCTGAGGCTGCATAGTAATTAAAATGCAGTGGTTTGGACTCTGTGCACTAGCACTTACGCAGAGCGTTGTTGGGACCTTGTGCAGCATGCAGGCGGTTGTCTCTTGCATACTTCTAGAAATATACTTATAATTTTGTACAAACATTTATGCCAGTCCACACTTTTCTGTGGATAATTTGTATTTCATCCAAACCATTCAAAGTAGAAGTTATTTTTTGAGCAACCCCCTCATTATGGCTTTTGTGCATCAACTATTTTTATTCTGGTTGTTTGTATTTCCTCTTACCAGAATGATGGCTTGTTTATAGTCATATTTTTTTGTGCATTTCGCTAAGACCCCTTCCATATACCACTGAAATTTTACGACTTGCATAAAATATTTTGTATTAGAAACAAAAATGCTAATATCTTTTCAGATTTATTGAAAATGGTGTGATTTCTTACATACCATACTTTATGGCAAATTAAATGCATGTGCTGGAACATAATATTTTTAATGAAACAATATGTGTTTACTAATTCCAACTAACTGTTACACAGCATAAGGAGAATTTATATATTACTCCAAGGACCTGCCATTGTGGGAAAATTGACATAAAATACTGCAGGGTGCTCCCTATCTGGAAACTCTGTTCTGGAATAAATGTGACTTTAATTCCTGAGTGGATCACCCTGAGCTCTTTCCGGAAGGGCTGCTGTTGAACTGTTTACTTCATAAACTGTGTTGGTCAGTGTCCCAGTGCGGAGGAGGCAGAGAGTTCTGAGAGTTTCCTCATTGCTCAGAGATGCTTCTTCCACAGAGGCTCTGTCCATTAATGCTCCAGAACTACCGAGGTGAAGCTTTTAGGAAGTCTTTGTGCTTAAAAAGATGTTTGCACTGTGTGTGTTGCAGCAATCTTGCAGCCTTGCTTAGTTCTGTCCAGTTTTAGGTGATGATTGATGGATGTGTCCATGGGTACTTTGAGCTGGAATCCCACCCTTGCAGAGACTGTTCTGCTGCTTCTCACATCTGTGATTGCTGTGGACGGGCTCGTTCCACCCAGCTCCTGACCATTTGTGGTTTGTGAAAACCCATGGTATTTTTGCACAAGTGGGGGGTTAACCTCAGTGTCATGGCCTAATTCCAGCTAAGATAGGATGGAGTTGCCCATCTACATTCTTATAATTTTAACTGGCTCAGAGAATCCTCACATCCTATCCTCAGTGCAGTAGTTGTGCTAAGGACACTCACAGCATTTTACCTCAGGAGGACCAAACCCACCTGTTGAAGTGATAGGTGGAACTGGATGAAGACTCAAATTTTGGGAGCTTTCTGGAGAAGAGCACTGTCACATAAGCCAGTCTGACTGGCTTATTGTTATTAGAATGAGCATTTTGAAGGATTTGATATATATGGAATTTGAATGTTGAGCTATTTCAGAGGAATATTTTGATATAATTTGGTATTTGACAGATTCTCAGCTGGTATAAGCCAGTGTATGTCTGTTTACTTAAGCAGGAGGGTGCCTTTTTACTCTAACCACAATCACATTCCTAAGGCCAAGATGCAGCTCTTTCTGGGTTCAATGCAAAGAACTTCTTGTGACTGTGTGGAGAAGGGGTTTGCATGTCAGGGCAATGTTTACACTGTAGAGAATAACTTGGTGTCTACTGGGGTGGAATCAGGTTTGCCTGCATGATGTGTCTTAACATTAACAGGAATTAATGTAATATAAATGACATGTTAGAGCAACTGTCCCTCCATATCTGTCTTCCAGCAGGTCTTCTGGTACAATGTATTATACAGCATGAGGGGATTCTGACTGCTGGCTTCCTGTAATTGTGGGGACTGTGGCTGTGTGTTTTTCTCTTTTTTTTTTGTTTTTCTTTCATTCATACCTGATCCACTGAGGGCAGATTATCTTCTTGCAGGTCCTTTCATATTTTCCTTCTGCTAAGGGATTCATGTAGGCCACTGCAGAGGGAAAATACTTATTCAACCTTTAGTGCAAATATATGCAGATATGCACATGAAAAAATTTTTATATCCCTAAGTAGTTGTGTTTCAACATAATTTTAGTAGTGATTTTGTTATGGTAATCCCTATGAGTGAAATTTAGTATTCACCTCTGGTTTGCATGCATACATTCTTTCATTCTGATGCTGTCTGTATCTACTCTCATTGCTTAACCAAAAGGTCAAAGATGAATTCCAGGAAAACCCTTTCATGCTTTTTGGTTGCCTTCTATAGGCCCTAGTTCCCATTATACCTGTTCTTTCCATATGGAAATTATGGTGCCCATGGTGTTTCTCTTTGGAAGTAGCAATGTAGTCTTCATTTATTTCAAACCAAGTTAGATATGATCACCTTTTCACTTTGATTTCATGAGGCAGAAGGTAGTAGACTGGTGTTGGGATGTGACAGTGGCTCCACAGTCTGTGAGGAGTCAGTTTAGAGAAGAGTAGTGAGATGGAAAAATCTAAAACACAAGAGACCAAGAAAGAAAGGTATTGTCATCTAATGCTCTAGAAAAATAAGTGAGACAAAGCATATTCTCATTCTCATGTTTCTCTGTTCTTACCCTCAACCTGGACTTTAAGGAATCAACTCTGCTGCATATTCAAGCAGTTCAGTGAGCCCCTGTTCCCTGCTTCAAAGGTCTTCCCTCAACTTTTGCGGAAGGACAAAAGGCTTTTCTTTCCTTGCTGGTCTACACTTTCCTCCTGCTTCATGCTTTTCTTCAGTCAGTGAAAATTCTCATTATTTTTAACTTCTCCACCTCCTCTAGTCAAGAAGGGTTCAGTCTGTGAAGTTTGAGACTGTAACAAAAGCTCTGACTAGCAGTGGCAGTGCAGCTACACCGGTGTGTATTTTACAGCCATGTGTTTTATGGGCTGCATGGGCGTGCCCACTGGCAGTTGATTTGAAAACACCATTGCAAAACGCTCTGTGATGGAATGGGATCAAATTACAAACAAATTACAAAGTCATCACAATAGTGTAAAAGTGAAAGGCTTTGAATGCTAGGAGTGTTGTATAGTCTTTTCAGGGAGAGAGAAAATGTGGATGGGGGAGTGAAAATGTACCTAAAGAGTAATTACTGAAGATTAGATGGAGTTTCTAATTTATAAAGTTCCCTCCTGGACAGGTTAAATTCAATTTTTCACAATATGAGTGTAACATAATCGAACCAAAAGAGCAGCAGGAAACTGTTTTGCTGAATTGTTTGTATGGGTGATTTCGATTAGAAGTTCAAACATCAAGGTTTCAGCTGTTGCTGTTTCTACTTCTCATGAATCCCCTCCTCCACTCCGGACAAAGTGGCACAGAAGTGCCTAGGATAACCAATGAACCAGCAGGAGTCAAATCCATCCCCGAACTGTTTTGGATTTTTGTTCCTGCTGTGGAGGACTTTTCTATTTCAGTGGTTCAGTTGGGATGATTAGATAAAGAAGGTGAAGGCTCGTTTCCCCTCACACTGGCGAAGCGTGGCTCCCACATGATACTTCCTGTCTTTCACATATTGTCCCTTTAGTATCAATGGCAACTGGATGCAAATCAGGGTGGCATCTGCTAGTTTGTTTTCAGCTGACCGGGCTAAACAGCACATACGGAATTTACCGCCAGGAGGCTGTGACCTCACCGCAGACAAGTGACATTCCCACAAGTAGGTAATGAAGCACCCCTATTGAGTGTAGCTGAAGTCCAAATCCTCAGCAGAGTTATTACATATTCAGTTTAAACAGCTCCCCCAAACTTTAAAGCTGCCCCTTGATTTTTTAAAAAATCCACTCACTGTTGTAGCTGGAACGGCAGCTGTCGCTGGTCTCTGCTTATGCCACGCTGTGCTGAATTGCGCCTTCTTGAAAGTGTGTGGGAGAAAAGAAGGGATGAAAAAAACAAAGGGAGAGGAAGAGGAGGTGCAGAGATATGAAAGGACAAAGATAGGAGGGAAGAGTGAGTGAATGCATAGTGTAATTGAAATGAAAAGGAACTGTAATGCTTGTATTGCTGTTGAACGGGCATAGAGACTTTCTGTAGTCATGTAGTATTTGGATATAGCTTGATATATGCAATTTTTAAAAACTTCTCTATATAAAGTAGTGTAATTCTGTCTTCTAAAGAAAATAATGTGCAGTGGTTGAAGAATTCCCTTTAGTGCTTACTAAATTCAAGGCTGAACTCTCTATTCCTTTTCTGTTGCTCATGAAGTTTTTCATAGCGAATTCTTTGGGACACAAGTTATCTGTCTTTGCTGTTTGAGAAAATATAGGTTTCTGGGAAAGGTTTGAGTGGATCAGTTTGGTCATTTCAGTCTTTTTTAGAAAGAGTGCTTTAATATTATTTATAAGAACAGCCCATGAATGGTTAGCATAAATTGTAAACATTTTTGTGTTTTACCGATCATTCTGACAGCTGATTGATAGCAAATATTTTTGAAAAGATGAACAGATTTTAGATCATCAGTGTAAATTAGTAATCCCAATACACTTGTGCACCATTTTGGGGTCTGAATGTTGGATGAAAAATTTTATTTTATGTCCTTTTAATCTTGTTGGTGATGAAGTTTTGAGACTAGCTAAAAGCAAAGCAGACATTAAATAGGTACTTTAGAGTCTGAAGTAGTTTCTGGGGATGGGTTGGGATGGGAGGGAGAATACTTGAAGGAGAGGAAACAAGAGGGGCAAAAGGAAGAAAGGGGAGAGGATGAGAAGCAGACAGACAGGAAAAAACCCAAGGATGTGTGGGGGGGAAATCAGCATTAGTGGTTGCAGCCTTTCAAGGCATACCTAATTACTTTATTCTCCTTCTTCACTTAGGCTCTTCCACTTTCCAAGAACTGAGGATGAGATATCAAAATCAGCACTTTTGTCACTCACAAACAAATGGGATATTAATTGAGGTTAGAGGGGGAGTAATGATTGAACAGCTGTTGATAACTGGGATGTACAAACTCCAGAACTGTGAATATTGTGTTATGTAAAGGGGAAAAAGAGTTTTTCTATGTTCTCAGCTTTCTGGAAAATAGTGCAGTTCTTGTATGTTTAGCAAGAAGTTTTTTTTGGACTTCCTGTGACAGTTCTTTTAGAAGAACTGGACCATGGCCTGCAGCCTTCCAGCTGTGTGTGGTAGGCTGGACTGGGCCCATTTTTCAGTAACTGAGATGCAGAGGTAACAAAGGGGGAGCCAGTCCAAAAACACAAGAAATGCAAAGCTTTATCACAAAAACCACTGAGCTTCTGAAACTTCTAGAGAAGGATCTACATATTCTCAGTGTTTCTTCTAAGAGTGCCGAGGGTTAGCAGGATCATTCATTACTGTGGCTTCATTGGAATTCTTAAGCACTTAAAAAAAAATGCCACAGAGCATATTAATGCTTCTTCTTGGTGAATGCTGGGGACCAGCAAATGGATCCCCACAGCAATGTTCCATCTAGTTGAAGCTACTAGATCGTGGCAGCCGACTGTCTGATTATTTTAGGATCACTCTATGAGTGGTTATGCATGCTCACTATTTCATTTCTATGCCACAGTGTAATACAGTTGTCCAAACGAGGCAGAGCAGCCACTGCACAAAATAGCCTTAAACAATTTGTTTCAATTTTTTTTTTCTGACATAAAGGTACATGTGGTTAATTCAATTCCCTCTAAGTTTCTCTGTGCAAGCACTCACTTGATTAATGTGTCAGGATCTTATGAAGCTTTTTTAAAATTCAGATTCTAATAAATTGGCTGTATTTGTGTTAAAAATATTTGGTATTTCAGAGCTGGTGGTTTTCTTTTTACAATGAATAGGGCCCTGAAAAAAAAAAAAAGACAGAACATTAAACAAGCAACCCCTTTTGCATGCAGATAAAAGGCTGTTTAATATTAGCCATGATTTGTTTGATGTGCAAAATTAATTTATTTGCATTTTGCTCTTCTGCTGTTTTGCTTGTCCGAAAGCATTCTCAGTGTCACACTTGGTCCTCCCTCTCCTTGTGGTGAATTCCAGAGCTGTGGTGAAGGCAATTACTGGGTAAAGAGATACTCATTTGCCAGAAGCCATTGACAGCCACAGGCTGCCTGTTTTCTGCTGTTGGAGTCATAACGACTATGATCACAAGTGTGAAGAACAGTTTGCCTCCTCTCATAATTTTTGATTAAAATAAGTAGCAATGATAAATTGGAGAGCTGGCATTTATTCCCAATATTGATTCTTACAATAGAACTCAGCAGAACATGTATTTTCTCAGACAGAGGAGTTGATGGGTTTTGGTTCTTTGTCTAGACCTGGGTGAAAATATTTATTTATTTATTTATTTATTTATTTATTTATTTATTTATTTATTTTCTTTTTTATTTTGAGGTTTCAAAAATCTGAAGTTGTACGTTCTGTGTGGTTCACATCTTTAGAATGAAATTCATAGTTATTGACTAAGACAGGTAGAAAACTCATATGCTTGAGCTCTTCTAGGTCCAGCTCCTAACACTCAAGGTTTTAAGTCCTTGAAGATACCTAGTGCACTGGTCCTGATTCAAAAGACTATATAAGCACATGGTGAGCTTTAAAGCCCAGGAATAATCTCAGTGGGAATGAGACTATGTATGTGCTTAAAATTCAGCATGTACTTAAGTACTTCATTGGACTGGGGCCAACATGCTTAGCACTTTGGAGGGCTGAATCCTTACGTACTAGTGGTGGTTTATATATTTTTTTGGCTTATGAATTTCCTCACTGACCTGCTCCTTTGTTTAATGGTCAGCCCGCAACATGGTCAGGATTAAAAACTTCTGGGGCTTGTTTTGTCTAGAAGGCTATGGATAATCTCCAGAGGGAATGGCTCATTTTACATAATTACTGATGCTAAATAAATATGTTCTTTATAATCAACTTATGTTTAATGTGAAATTGCTAAGATTTTTGATCAGGCGACCAACATTTGACCCAGATTTTATTTCTTCCGTGTTTGAATTATGTTGTTTATCTGCAGAAATCAATAATTCCTGTCTACAGTTAGTATATAAAATCCTGAAAATAAATAATACTTGTTTATATTGACTTTTCTGTTTCCAAGGTCTCTCTGCTTTTTTTTTTTTTTTTAAACTTGTTCCAAATGAACATTCTTCAGACAATTATTATCAGTGAGCCTTATCTGGGCTGAGATCTCTAGGCAGTACTGTCAGATATTTGGTCTTGACTCCTGACCAAGCATCATAAAGGGTCCTGACCAAGCATCATAAAGGGTCAATTGAACAAACTGAATTAAAAAAAAAAGAAAAAGAAAGCTAGGGGAAAATCCTAGATGTCTCCAGCAAAGGTGGATGCCATTTCTCCTTAGCAAGAACAAACCTTGATCTTTTCAAACCTCTGAGGGAAGAGACTTCCATTGTCTCTGTAAGAGCTTTTGCTTGCTCCCACCAGGATGGAATAGGGGTACAGTTCAGTGCCGGCTTAAATCTTGACTGTTTATCTTTCTTTTTATGCTCTGTCTTTAAAATAGCTGAGGTAAAGTATTTATATAGCCTAGATTAGAGTGTAGACAGGCATGTTGTTGCACGTCTAGCTGGAGGGACAGAAGAAATCATACGTTTGGCTCCTCTTTCCTGCCTCCCAGCTGAGGTGCAGTAAATGACTGTGTGACTGCTTCAAGGTAATGTCACTGTGTGGTGAAGGGACGCAGCTGAAACCACAGCTCCAGCCATGCAGTGGCTGAGTGGAGGGACAGCCAGTTCTAGCAGGGACTGCAGTTCTGGTTGCACTCCCAGGAGGAGGAACACACGCCTCTGCTGCAGCCTAGGGAGCAGTGGGCGTCAGCTCTCAGGGCGAGGGAGGAGAACTTGGCGTTATCGATTGTTTTGATACCACCACAGACCGTGATTACTGACATGTTGCGTTGCTCACAGTACCCTTCTTTCCTCTTGTGCAATCTGCTGGGACTACAAGGTATAAAGGCTGTCTCTGGCTCGGTGTTTGTGCTGTGGTTAGTGTGTTTAAGTGTGTTCTGGGAGCAAATACTACGAGTTGCAAATGTATGAGCGGATAAATTTAATGTTGGTGTATGGACATGTGCTTCTTCCACCAGAAGAATCTCCTTTCCAATTCTGTGTCAGTAAGGTCCTACGTGCTAAAACCACTATGACTTTTTTTTTTTGCCAACTACCAGAGATTCATTGAAGGAGGGGGGTGAAGCATAGATACATTTAAAAAGTTTATCACCTTTTAAAATCAGATAGCCTAAGAATGCTTTAAAGACGTTTAAATGGTAGAAGTGTACCTTGTTCTATGAGTAGTGCCAAATGCGTCAAAAACTTGTGCCACTGACATTTTAATCTCAATCTGAGTTCAATTTTCTGTTAGTGATGACTGTTTTTTAAAAAATATTTTTACTATTATTCTAAGGGTTTATTCAGCTTGACAGTTGTAGGATTAAGCTTTACAAACAAAAGGATAATATATCCTATGTTTACAAGTTAGCCAGAGGCCAGGTTTTATAAACTTTAAGAATACAGCTATTGCTAGTTTATAAAATAGACTGGTCAGCTTTCCAAGAGAGAAAATAAATCCAGCAATGGAACTGATTTCCATGGGAGCTTGGTACTCTCACGTATAGTAATAAATTTTGACCTAGAGCAATGTTACACGTGAATCTTAAAAATGTTTTGAAAGAGGTAAAAATATGGAGCACAAAGCAGACACATATGGGACTTGGTTCTGTGAGTATCTCATCCCTCCTCTGGGATCCTTTAGCTCTGTGGAAAGGGGCAGTGAGCAAGAGACATTCAGTGCCATTCAGAGCAGGGGGCATGAAAGATTTTGGAATCTGATCTTTCCAATGTTTTCTGACAATGGGTGCAATGGTTTTCATTAGTCAAAATCTGATAATAAGTTCATAGGTGCACTTTTAACACCTATGTTAGCAACAGAGGAAAGAATCTTGTGTTTTCTGCTGAAGAGCGACTTGCCATGCTTTTAGTCTTAATATTTCAAGTTAGAAATGTAGAGAAATCTAATGGTCATAGTGAGAAAACTATAAATTCTGGAAAAGAATTTTAGATGCATAGGAAAGCACAAGGATTTTTATTTACAAGCATGAAATGCAAAGAAATTCCACATAAACACAGATTCCTGTTTTATCATTTCCAGCAGGGAAATCATCTTCACATCAACTGTATTTACAAGACATGAAGAGAACATCCATGGCTGCAGTGCTGGACATTTTTCTTTAGCATGTTTTTTTGTTTGTTTATTGTTTAGTACTGTTGCTCTGTGGGATTTGCCAGTGACTCTGGTGCACAGGTCTCCTGCAGCACCGAGGAGGTGCTGCCCTGTTAGTTCTCAATCTTGTCACTTCTGGGGAACAGCAGTGAAACTGTTTGTTCCTGACAGCAGACAGCCCCACTGCAGGGCCCTGGTTTCATGTTACATTAAGTATTAGCGCTGTTCTTTCAGGAGCTATTATGCTGTGACATCAAAGATTTTCTGACAGGGCAGTTGTAGGTTAGCTCTGAAGTTGTCTACTGAAATTTTTAAGAATGGAATTAAATATATATGATCAGATTTAATAGGAGAGATCGGAAACTGCATATAAAATGGAGTTAGTGGTTAAAGAAAACTGCAAGAATAATTATTTGGTTTGGCCTATTTGTCCTTTCTTGTCCAAGGCAATTTTTATTGCCTTTAATTTCTACAGCAGTTCCAAAAATACTGCCATATGTTAACATTTTCTGTGCAACTGCTTATTTTCTGAAAAATGTTGTGTGAAACAGGAGGAAAAGGTCTTTTATAAAATAAGTGCTCAGTATAGCCCCTGCAGTGCTTATATAAATTAACCCTTGAACAATAATTGCAATAACCCAAATTCTTTTTTTTTACTGATTGCCTAATTACTTAGAAGGATCAAGATCCACATTTTAAATAGTAAGAAAGCAATTTAAATGGTGAACAAATGCTTAATGGTGATCACTCAGACTTGCATCTTTTTGTAAGAGAGGATCTGTAGCTGTGCATAGATTGCAATTTCAACTATTGCCCTTCGGAAATTCTGAGTGCAGTTTCTTTGTGACTTATTGGGAAGATGATAGGAATTTGAAACTTGCTGTCTGTGTGGCTGTTCAGGACAGAAAAATAAAAAAAATCTTGAACATGCAATTATTTGAACTTCAAATAATCCTGTAGATTCTTGTGTGGTGAAATCAGCGTTGCTACAACTATAAAATTACTATTATGCTCTGATGAGGCAAGTTCAGTGACAGGAAATATCAAAATTAATTTTGGAAACACATGCCTGCATATTTTTGATTACGTTACTAAGGCATTTGTTCCATTTAGTATCAAGCAAGTGAATCATCCATTAAAAATGATAATGTGTACAATAGAGTAGTACTTTCCCAGTAAAAAACCCCCAAAAATCACCACAACTAAGAAGCAGAACAATCCTATTTAGTCATCAGACACAAGACAGCAGTGTAATTTTTGCTATATATTTAATACTTTCAAGCATGAGAAAAATTACATAAAGAATGTTACTCTTTCTTTGTAGTGGGATTTTTCTTCTTTCTTTCTGATACTGAAGTCTTTGTGTATGATTAAAAAGTCCTTGCTCAGGTAATTTGATTATTTTGAGAATGTTCTGTCCACTGAAAGCTTGTAGGGTAAATTCTAATTTTATCTTGCAGTAGAATATGCTATCTGTGCTATTATGATTGACCAAAAGTGGCTGGATGGTGGCTTTGATCAGGAATAATGATTTTAGTTTATTTAGATAACATTGCTTGACTTCTCCTTTGGTTTTGCTGCATTGCAACACTCTTATCAGCAAATCAAAATCTTTATGGCTGAACATTCAGAACCAGATAGTTCAGAATGAAAACTCAGCCCTTTATATATGAATGTGTGAAGCTTTGGGAATAGTGGCACTACCCTTAGGAAATACTCACTGACAGGTGGCAACAGTGGAATACAAATTTATCCTTTAGCTCTATAATCTCAAATCACAACAATTTAAAGTGTATATGTGTGTATGAATGTAGGTATATAAAGAAAATGTGGATAGTAGAGCTTGGTCTTGCTTTAAAGTGATTATAAAGGTACTGGTCAGCTACCGTGGCTAAAGTATTTGCTGAGTAGTTCTAATGCTCTTCAAGTTGTAGGTAGATTTCTCTATGATATAAAGCTGTGTTTCTAAAGAAATATTTAGTGAACAGTGTGTGCTATCAGAAACCCATTTGACTTTTACGATTTTGGATAGAGTGTCCTTTCACTTAGGCTGTAATTGCAGAGCCTAAGGACTGTTATCCTGGCAAGCATCATTTTGTGAATGTGTCTGCACTGTGTCTGCCCTGGCTACATTTTTCTTCTTCCAGCTTTGTTATGTTTTTTTTTTTTTTTTTTTTTTTTTCCTTGACTGTTAGAGATGTTACTGTACTTCAGAGTAGGAAACTGTTTAGGGAAGGCTTGTCAAAAATTTTCTCCTTATAGCAAGGCCTAGAGTCCTCTCAATTTCCTGCACAGAATGCCTGGAGTTTGTTGAACAGCTAATATTTCAATTTCTATTTAAATAAACAGCAGCAGAACTGACTTGATAAGTGTGCCACTAAATAGATCATGTTACCACTTAACTTAGAGCTAATGCTTAACAGTCTGTTTTTCTCCATTTTGGTGGCAATAGTCATGTAATTCCAGGCAGTTCTAGAAAAGAAACAAACAGTAGTATTATATTGTATTACAGCAGTAATTATATAGATTTATTTAGAAAAGTTGAAAAAATGTCTAGTGTGTGAATGGACATTAAGCAATTTTTAAATTATCTAGAGGAAACAAAGGCTAATTCTGTCCTAAATCTAAAAGATGTTTTAAAATCGGTGCTTGTAAAGAACCCATAAAACAAAACCCAGGAAACCTGACCTTCTGATAGGTCAGTCTAGCAGTAGCTTTTTATTGTTACAGAATGAAAGGGAATTGTGAAGTCATTAAAGGTATAGGATGTGCACACATAGACAGTAAGACAGTATCCCTTGGCAGCTTCAGACAGATAGCTCTACATTTCCCTGGCTTTTGTTAGACTCCAGAGCGCTTAAAACTCTTCTGAGAAGTTGCCTTTGTCTCTTCTTGCATGTTTAAAATGTATAAATACAATCAGGGGAGTATCAGTAGAAGGTGATAAAGTTTCTTCTCTCGGCCATTCAGTTTTGCTTTGTAAATAGATAATGAATCAGGATGTTAAACCTGTATTGTATTTTCAGGGGTCACTTGGGCTTTGAGTGTAAACAGAATCAAATTCCTTGAGCCTGATTTTGTAGCTGCAAAATGTCTGTTGTGTATAAGCTGGACTTGTGTGCTTGGACTGCTCAGAAAGTGGCTTTTGGAAGACAAACAAACCTCATAAGTTACAATTAAAACACCAATGGGGAGGTACTTTTATCCTTCAAATGAAAGATAAATTTCCTCTTTTTTTAAATGTCACAATGGTAATTTAGTTGCAACATAAGTCTTAGATGTCTTAACTTCTAATTATTTTGAGCATCTTACCCGTGTTCACAAAGCCAGGACTCAAGCCCTTTTTCACAGCTCTGTTTCAGAACTGTTTGCCAGAAATAAAAAGCCAATGGAGAAGGGCCCTTTTTTTGGAGATGCCAGCAGTGCTGGAGATGGTATAGGTAGGCCCTGGAAGGAAGTTGTGAAAGCCCGTGTACATCATCCTTCATTTCTGAGGCTGAACTGAACCTTTCTCTGTGTCCTGGTGTGGGAGAAGCTGTGGCTGATTCAAGTGTTAGACTTTGAATGGCTGCTGAGTAAATCTGAAGAGTTCAGCCCTGATGGAATCATGATAGGTCAAAAGTTGCTATCTGATAATATTTAAATTTTTATACCTGAACAGAACTTTGCCTCTTCCAGTTGATTTAAAAGTCCAAAGAACTGGGAAAGCACTACTCACTATATATGTTAGACAAGAAGGCACCTCTATCACCTTTGGGCTAGCATGGCTTGCAATGCAATCTATAAGAGCAAAAAGCAGAGACAGTAAAAACCTGGTTTATGTAACACTTTTGGGAGAGAAACAAACTCTTTCACCCTCCCTTGGTATCCAGTTCCAGGTTTCTTGTAATTTGCTGGCTTTGGTGAGAGAATCCTGAGTGTTTCTGATGACAGGCATTTTCCTCCAGGTTTAGAAGAAGGTTTATGCTTTTATAAGAGTAAGACTCAAAGCAGAGTAAATATGAACCTTGAATGAGTTTTACTTTTGATTCTGTATGCTTTTTCCATGCAGTTTTCTTTCAGTCTCTCTTTTTCTCTGAACAGTCTAAATAACCTACGTAATCATGATTAAGTTCTCTTGCATGTTAGAAAGTGAGTGTATGCAAGAGAGAAGATGCACAATTGCAATCTGTCTTTTGTTTAGAGATGATAAGGGGTATTGGAGCTTCCAAATAGACAAGTCACTAGTACCCTGTGGTTAATTATCCCTCCACTCTTGAGAGAGAAATACTGTAGGCAAGTATGTTTATTCTCACTTTTCCAGTTGGGAAACTGAAGCAGGAAGGTTTCAAGATGGTTTGGGACCCAGCCAGAATTCGAACTTGGAAGATATGGCTCATTTCCAGGCCTATGCTTAAATGGCAGACCATCTCTTCTTCTTGTGCGATATTTTTTAATAAAGATAAGGCTTTATGTACCTTTACATATGTGGTTAGAAATGGCTCTTTATTGTACTTGGAGCTGCCTCTTCTCCATGGCTTTTGGTGGACCATAAGTTAGCTTGATCCGTGCTCCAGTGAGGATGCAGCGTGTTCATGACAAATCTGTCATTTATTCCTGTTTTCTTCCTGCCTGAAGGGGTCTGTTCCCTTATGCAGTGGACCATTCAACTTTAGTAGTTCTGTTACAGTGAATTCAAGATTGCAGCAGGCTCTGGCAGGCTGTGGAGCTCAATCTTCTTGCTCTTAGTTAAGTAGCCATGAGCTTCCACCCTGAATATGACTGAATATCTGTATCTCTCATTTTTTTGGCTGTGCAAGTGGAGTCTGAAATACAAATCCACTCCTTCAGAGCAAGAAGAAAGAAGTTGAGTGAAATCTCCAGCAACTTTCTTTCAATTAATCCTGTCCTTGCATTCTTTCCCTGCATGTGTTTCATCCTGTCTTTCTGTTTTACAACTCAGCAATATATTCTGTCTTGAAAACAACATTAAGTGTAGTTACATGCACACACACTGAGAGGAGAATATCCCCCCCACAGTGTTTACAGCAACACCTCTAGGTGACGGCAGGCAGTAAGCTTTCTTTTTATAGAGCTCCAGACTACAGATCATTAGCTTGATATGGTAGCTCAGTGGTGCAAAGTCATTTGAATATTTATTACCCTTCTTAAGACTTTCGCTTTTCAAGTGGGAAATAAATGTGATAAGACCCCCTTTCTGTCCTCTTGCCTGACATGCTAAAGCACAAATATGTGAAATGGATTTTAATTGTATTTCCTTGAACTTCTGTATTAGAGGCCAGCAACTTGGATGCTTTTGAGCAGAAACATGTGTTGAACAACTGCAAAGTTTGTTAGGTCTTTTTACAACCTTTCCTCAAAGTTAGATGGGAAGTTCAGCTCCAAAACGAGTTGGATTTTCAAAACTTAATACATAAATATTCATGTATAATATACAAAAAGGCATCTTTATAAACGTATATTTGAATGGGGCACTGTTTCTTAAGTGAAGTACAGATTTAAAGGCTCCTTAAAACTGGACTTTGCCAACAGTCATAGATTTTTGAGAAATGGTAACAAACCAAACATTGTGTAAATGAAGGTTTGGGGGGGGAAAAAAGCCAAGCCTATTACAATACGATCAGCAAGACATGAAAGCCAGCAGCAGGCAACAGAAAGGCAGAGGCAGGCTCCTGAATATATTTTAAAGGTAGAATGTTGTCAGTGTGTTTTCATTTAGCTATTTTAAGATGTCTATGTTTCACTTGCTACAGTCACAAATTCTAACTGTGAATAATAGGAATCATTATATGGCTGTAAATGGTATATTGACTACATTTTTCAGGCTCAAACACACCTTCCTTGTTGGCAGTGGAAGGCAATGAATGAGGCATTTTATTAAAACTGGTGCTTGTGGTTCTAATCAAAGGTCACTGGTTAGCTCTCACTTTTCAGTCTCAGATTTGTCTAGATGTTTGATCAGGGGGCTGCAATGAAATTATTATGACAAAGACTTTGTACTAGGCGGTATCTGTCTGCTGAAACTTGAAAGTCTTTGCCACAGTGATGCTGACAGCATGTGAATGCTGAAAGAATGTGCAAGAAATGTTATGTCTTAAAGAAACCTTTACTAAGTATCATCTTCCCTTTGTGTTATGTTTGAAATCATTTCAGTTGCTATTAAGGTACGTATGAAAAGGTGTTTCATTGATTAAAGGTGGCGTGTTTTTTTTTAAAGTGTACTGTATGCTTTAAGACAGTCTTCCCATTGCTTACTCTGTTCAGTCCCTGCTGCACACAGCAAGTTCATTAACATGCAGATATGCAGTGATTGAAGTTGGTTTGCCTTTTACATTGGAGTTGTCTTGATATAATGAGTTTCTCTTTAATGTTCAAAAAACTGTTGTTACTTTCTAAAAGGGGTTTGTTTGTGAATTTCATTAAATTTAATCCTGTCTTCAAACAATTTCAGCATTGTTCATTTTACCACAATTAACATGCTTGCTGATATTAAAAACTAATTTTTTTTTAAAGAGATGCATTTTAGCTTTCAGGCTATATGTGGTGTGGGGTCGACATTGATGTTCAATGAGACACCTCCTGTTTAACTCATGGATTCAATATTTTAATTGGTGCCCATCTGCAAAAAAGTAGCAGAGAAAAGTAGGTTAGGGTTACTCCAACTGCTTTTTCTCTGGGATTGGGATAGACAGCATTCAGTGTGGAGAGTGAAAAAACACTCACTGTGCCAACTTTATTTTCTTTGTAAGAACAGGCTGGACAAATGGAGAAGGAAACTTGTCAGCCAGATAATCAGTGTTGGTAAAGAGAGCAGATCACAGGACGCAAACTCAGAAAGGATGATTGTAATTTTCTGCTCAGTATTTCTAATCTAAAAAGATTTGTTCCCCTGGGAAGCTTAAGGTAGAACCTTCCTTGCTGTGAGGTCAGCAGGCAGCAAACATCCACTTGCTGAGATGTTGAGTCTGAGTCCTCAGTTTCACAGCTCCTTCGATGCCAAGGACTCTTGGAAACTGCTTGGAAAAGAAAATGAGGCAGAACATTTAAGAAGTGATTGGCTTGGTCTGAAAGAACAAATGAAGGTGATATCAGATGGAAGGTGGGGTGGGAAGCAAAATTATGCTGGAAATACTTTTGCCTTTCAACAATTGCAAGTCCAGTACTGTGAGATGGGCTATTACTTCCCTGGAAGTCTCTCTTGGATCAGAAATCTTGTGATGTTATGTATTTGAAGGAGGGATTCTGATAGGGAACAGAAGCAAAATCTTTAACTGGAACAAATGGAGCAGGGAAATAGGGAGTAAGTTTACCTCTTGCCATATTAACATTTTTTTTCTAAGAAACCGCACAATTTCTAAAGCTGTGATTCTGAAACAGTTTTGTGTGAATAGTGTTCACTTACAAAGGTGGTGGCATTGACAATTGGCCTTGACATGAAGGTAATATTATCATCTTAATTTTAATTTTCATGTCTGTATAAAAAAAGGTTTATTTACAGATATCCCAGGTTACTGTGGGGCAGTTTTGTGGTCTTGAGAAGAATGCAGAGATACAGAAGTGGGAAATGGAAACTCCAGTACTCCCTTCAGTGCAACTAGCTCTGAAATTTTAGATTTATTTATGGTCATAGTAGGCAGAAATTGTGGTACAGATTACAAATGACAGCATTTTGTATGTCCATGAAATTAAAAGTAGCTTGTATTTCCAGTAAAAGGCCATAGTTCTTTGTTATTACTTGGATATTGTTGCAATACTATTGTTAAAACACCATATATTTCCCATTTGTACTACCATAACAAACGCATGTTAGTAAAACACTCTACAGCTAATAATATAAACATTTCTTCATTATTGCAATCCCTATACTTTTTTTTTAATTGCCTTTAGTATATTATTAAATGATCCACAGACTTCTTAGACTTTTACTGCTATCTCTGGGAAAACATCCCTTGTGTTGATGGTTTTATCATCAGAATCTGTTTAATCAGTATTGAATTAATTTCCTTTACCTAACTTTTTTCTGCAGTGATGAATCCTCAGTACTAATCAGAACATCCTGTGATGAAAATCTGCATTTAAAACTTACTGAAACTGCCAAGTCTAACTTCTCTCGAAGTGTAATTCCTAGACACCTCCTGAACTCTGTTCATGTGTTAGATTTTATTCTTGTACAAATATTCCATTCATTTAACCTGAGACAATTTATTTTTCTGTGGAGAAGGTTTGTTGTCTTCCAAATGAAAATGTTCTCTGTGTAGTATGGAGAATTTGTCTGACTTCAAGCTCTTTTATGCAGAGTAGAGAAAGGCATCTTATTCATGTCGCTTTTATGATTCTGGGAATGTGGTAACTGCATGAAAAGCTTTAGCTCCTCATTTAGGCATTTGCACAAGATATCTGAAGTGACGTGCTGTGAATATTCCCTGATATATAAATCAGATTAAATGATTTTATCATTTTATCTGATTTATCAGTTTCTTGGTTATGATGGAGTGTGAGAGTAGCTTTTTATTGCTGCCAATGAAGTTGATGCTAGTGAAAACTTCCAGGCAAATAAGAGGAGCAAACTGGACATCTTAGTCATAGAAATTTAATTTCAATGTAAACATCTGTTGAAAATGAAGGATTCAATCCTAATGAATGTCATGCTTAGAGTTCCAGTCTCTTAGGCACATGATGGAGTCCCATTAAAGTCAAATAAGACTTTTTTGGGGGCAAAATTGTAGTGCAGTTGTAAAATTTGATTGTTAGTTGTGCTTACTGCCACTGATTTCTGGTTTTCTGTCTTTATTTTTTTCCCTCTCCCTCTTTTTCTTTCTCTTTTCTCTATTTTCATCTCTTGAAAACAGTTGTTAATACATTGCTCAGATCAGTCTTGTTTTGCCTTTCTAGATTATCACCTTACTGTTTAAGTATTTTTTTTTTAAAGTAATAAACATGCTTAAATGCTTGCAATGACAATTTTGTAGAAATAAACTAGAGACTCCAAGTAGACCGGTAGCAGCAAGGTTATACAGTGCCTGCCTGAAATGACTTTAGAGTTTGTTAAAATCAAATGACATTCAGTACGGATACTATGAAGAGAAAAATCAAAATAGACACCTAATTATAATTACTTTTTTTCCTGTCATTATATCCGTACGTGCAGAACAACTGATTTGAAATCACAACAGCTCAATTCGGTAGGTACAAAGGTTTTTCCTTCCTTTTTTTCATCATCCACAGGATGTAGTGTAATTTCTGATACTGACCATAGTCTGAAATTTCCTCAAGTCGATGTAAATGCTACCTGAATTAGTGGAATTATTTAATAGCACATGACTGCTATCAACATTATAGACACTACATGTTAATCAAACAAGTAAAATTAAAAGGTTAAGCTGCTGATTTAGTCTTGTAGGTGGCTTTTCCAGGTGGACAAAGTTGTTGTGTTAGCATAACTTCCACTGTTTTTGAAGAAATGTATTGGAGACCTAAGAACAACACTTAAATGAGAGTGAGGAGGATACATTTGTTAGACTGGCTTTGCAATTTTGGAGTGTGGAATGCATTGGCTTTCTTCCAGGCTTTCATGACCTTTTGGAAATTTTAGTCTAAACCAAAATTCCCAGTTCCCTTTGTTAGAAAAATAATGTTTATTTCTGAAACTAACCATTCATGCCTGCAGCTTTCAGAGTGATGTGGGCAGACAAACAGGAACAATACAGAAGCACTTTAGCCTGTACCTTATATGCTACAGAAGGACTGAATGCAACAGGTGCCTGTCATCTGTTTTCATAAATTTTTGGAGGGACCTTGCCTTTTCTCCCTCCAAAGGGGTATATATACATCAAAAATATCTGCATGGGTGCATGCATGTTTGTCTGATCCTGAAGGAAGGAAGTGTTAGGTTTGTTGTTAGACAATAGCTTGATTCAAAGCTAAGCTAAAAAACCAATTAGTGTCAGACCAGAAACATGCTAAATGCAAGGGTGTGTAAACTCTTGTATGAAATTAGGAGAGGTTGGAATGGTGGAAGAAAATAGACTGCCATGGTATATATTGATCAGGGAAGGTCTTAGAGGGAGAAACACAATAATAGGCTGCAAATTCTGGTTAGCGAAGTCTTACTGAAACCATAGAATCATTAAGCTTGGAAAACACCTGCAAGATCAACCTTTGACAAAATGCATGATCCCATGGACACTGGGATAATGTCCCAGAGTAGGAATGTCTAAAGTTAGAGTTGTGATTCACTCTAACACTTCAAAGTGTAGGTGTTATAGACATCTGAAAGTTGCCTGCTGCTGGAATCTGAGATTTTTGCCAAGAGCCTCCAAAATCAGGCCACCTTTCACTTGGTGGCTACACCTGAATTTAGGATAAGGAACCTTGGTTTAAGTGCTCCTGTTCCAGCTGCTGTACCAGTTATGTTTTAGAAATGCTCCCCAGGGTTTCAGTTGTACCATAGCAGAGTCTTTAATTTGCTGTACACTCGTAACAAAGCTGGTCACTCATGGATTCCCAGAGGAATGCTCCATGTGCATGTGGGACCATCGCTGATTATAAATTGGTCCTCATTTTAGCTATAACATAGATAATGCTTTGATATGAGCTAAATGTTCAATTTAGTATGTTGATATAATGTAAGATGTAGGAATAGCTGAATTGTAAATATTATAAGTATTTCAAAAGACTGCCCAGAAATGATAGACTTTTTGTAAATCATATACATCATATTATCAACATGTAAAGTTTTCCTCTAGTATTTTTTTTATGGTAAGTTTTTGTTACATAAAGTCAGTTACATAGTAAGTTTTAGATTAAGTTCCTTTAGCTTCACAATTCCCTAGGATATGGGAGGCAGAAAGTCTTTTTGCCACTTTATCAGTTTTGACTTTAGGTGATTTGTCAAAAAGTATGAATTTTTTCTAAAATTCAGATATACAATCAGAGGAGTTTTTTTGTTTTATTTTGTATTATATTTCTTTTTGAAAACTGCTGTCGGTACAGGGCACATAGAACTGCAGGCAAAAAATAAAATACGAATTTGGCTCTCTAAATTGATTGGAATAATTCCAATAACCCCTTGGAATTTTCAGCTTAAGCAGAAAGATAATAAAGCACATTCTGTTTGGACAAACTGTGCTTTCAAGATGCATTTTTTTCACGTCTACATTATTTACCTGCCACTACTTTTAAAAGATAAAGGTTTTGGCATATCCTGTAAACTGGAGAATACCACACAGCTTGTGCCTCTATCAGATAGAGGGTAACTGAGGAGACTTTTTTCCCCTGACCTAAAATGCTTGAGATGCTCTGCACCCTTGCCTCACCCGACATGGAAATATCCTTACTGATTTATGTCCTAGGATTTTTAATATTAGCACATCAAGCTGTGAGGGGGGAGGAGGGAAGGCGCGAAATAGCGTGAAGTTGCGGCTCCGCGTTTCCGAGCCGTGAGAAAGATTTTTTGAAAACCTCTCGAGGAAGCACGTGACGGAATAGTTGGTCAGAAGTGGCAGCAGGTGTGGCTCTGAAAAGAAAGGCATTGTTCTCCAACTGGTAGGACTGGGGGGGCTGCAGGGAGGGAGGCCCCGCACCGCCGGAATGCCGCCCGCTCCGCAGACACAACATGCCCCAGGATGAGCTTTGTACAGTTGGGTGACAGACTGATAAGCAGCTCTCTCTTTTGGAGCCAGGCTCCAAAGTCATTCTCCCAGGGGTGTTTTGCCTGTGCAGATATCCATACATTGTTCCATTTATTTGCTGTTTCCAATAACACGTGTTGCTCTCTGATAACACGTTGCTGCTTCTAGGACCCGGTGGTCTCTTTGTTGCTGCAGTATCAGCAGGGAGGCACTGGACTGTTAATACTGATGCCTATATCCCATGTTACTTTGGGAAATGATGTTTTAGGCAAATACAATTTTTTTTGTTATTTTTTTGGTTTTAAATCTATGTAATACCCAGTTATATTCATCATAAGGTGGGGTTGCACAGCAGCAAAATAAGGCACCGGAGAATAGTCAAATTAGAGAAAAAGCAGGAAAGAAAAACCAGTGTACTGATTATTGTTCAGCCTAGAAATATCTAGATATCACTTACAAAGAAATAAATGTGAAATTAATGTTAAAAATGTATATATAAACAGAAAACATGAACCATTTTCTCTGATACAGATGCTAAGTGTGACTAACTGATGTTGTTTTAAATGCAGGCCTTCTAGAATTTGTACTGAAATATACTTAAGATGGATACTATCCATACCTAAGTGACAAAAATAAAATATGCTTTCAGTAGGTGCAGCAATTTGTTACGTTGTCTTTGAGCTGTAAACCTTTGCTGTCCATGCTGATACACTGATGCGTTTGTGTACATGAGTGTGTGCCACAAGCTGAACAAAGCTGATCAGTTCATTTGTCCTGAAGACTCTTGTGAAAGGATCTACTACCTTCTGACTTTTTTACACCATGTCTGAGTTATGACTCTACTATAACTTATCATCAGAATTTGAACAAGGTGCCTGACTACTTCTAGAAACCATGATTTGCTATTACACTAATGACAGGAATTACTAAAAATCTTTGCTGCCTTGTTGACCACTTAGAGTACTTAATATTTCTAAGCGAGCTCATGCTTTTGAGGAGTTTTGTCCAGAAAAACATTTCAAAAAGCTGTTCAAAAGAACAGTGTGGAAATTTGCAAGTCAAACTATGATTTATACTATTATTTTTCTAAGTAGCAACTGCAAAAATAATCGTGCTGCTGGAGCCAACAACAGTATTTTGAAATGGTAGGGTCTAATGTATGAGGTTATTGCATATGAATGGAGAGATATGCTATTGCAATGATATATTTTATTACTTGCTTCTGTTTTTATTAAGGATAATGAAAACCTTCTGTTTGGCCCTGTGAACAGAACTAATGTGACCTTTCATGTGACCCACCTGTTGTGCTTTCACAATCGATAATAGTTACCTCATGTTAGGGTGATCTGGAAAATAGCAGTGTGCCAGCACCACAGAAAACAACATTTGTGTTTCTGTACTTTGAATTTGTATTTGCCTCAGAGCTGAAATTAAGGAAAATATAGGTTATCTAAAAAAAATGCTTTAAAGGCAAAATATTATTGCAAGACCATTGTCTGTGTTACTAGCAGATATGTTTTCAAAGGCATTCCGCTGCTGAATTATAGTTGTAAATCTACAGAATCGGCTTAAAATCTGTGATTTTTGATACTATCAAAGGTGATGGGAAAGTCCAATTAGCTCTTTTAAAAGTTACTAGAGTACGTAAATGAAAAAAGTCAGTATATATAGAGGCGACTTTTCCCACTTTTTAATTTCAAAAATTACATTTTCCTCCTGTTTCATGTAGAGCATAGTATTTATTTATTTTTAATGGAAAACCTTAAAAGGCTGAGTTATTCTAGACATTATTTCTCTGATCGTATTTGGGTCTTGATTCTGGACACAAACATTTAACCTCAGTAGCGCAGTGTTCTTTTCCTAAGGGTGCTAGGTAAAAGAATCAGAGTTCCATTGGGAGGGCTTCTAGGTTATGGGATAAGGATTTGCAGGATCAGGGTCCTGATTTCAAAGAGGTTTTCACATGTGGGTTTGAAGTACGTGTGCTACTGCTGAATTTGCTCGACAGACCAGAAAGGCTCTTTCCCTTTGGAGCCCTTATGGTTTATCTGGTCAATGGCTTGCAAGCTAAGAAGGATTTACACATTGGATCAATGATCCATGAAATAAGGAGGATTTCCACAACGTCTGTCACTGACAAGTTACAGTGTGGCCACACAGTATGCATTTTCAGAATTAATATGTATGTAGAAATATGGAAGTGTATAAATGATTATTATGTGATACTGCCTAATGGTCAGGGAAGGCTATAAATAATGCATTATGTGTATTAGAGGGAACTTTGTGATTCCTCCGTTCCTTTTGTTTGGATTGAGAAATGTGTGGGTACATTCTGTGGCAATAGTCTCTGTGGCTGTACATACATCAGGAAAAATTAGACCCAGTGAACACAGGAGGTCTCTCAGTGCTATCCTTTCCCTCAAATCAATAATTTTTTCTCTTCTTACCCAGTAAATGTCCCAGGTACTGAAGATCAGCAGTTGGCTGAAGTTACAAAAGGGGGTCAAATGTCTTTAAATGAAAGTGTCCTCCCAGGAGCACCTTTGTGTTGTGCCATGAGCCTGTCAGTTTGAGTCCCTCCTGATGGCAACTGCTAAGTTATGACATAGGGAGAGAGGTATCCTACTAAGTAGGCAGGGCTTGATCAAAAGCCCCTTTGAAGTCAATAGAAAGATTCCTATTGACTTAAACAGGCTTTGGAGCAAGCCCTTGATTCTGAGGGCACGTAATAAGCTTCTTATTGCCTAATTATGTACAATGGTAACTTTAGACCTGTGACCCTCATGGAGGTTGGACTCCTTACCTTCCAAAATCTCCATATCTCAGTGAACCACTAGCAAGAGCAACACCCTAGGTCCTTTTCCTCAGTTCCTTCTCTTGCCTTAAGGGACTAAGCCTAAGCTGCAGCTCAGTTCTCCTGCCCTGAGTCTGCCAGCAGGTTCATACCTTGCATTCCCCATTACCCTACTGCAATGATGACGACAGGGACCGCACTGTACATCAAACCTCAAATTTTGTCCATAAACCTGGCAAAGTTCTTGGGACCAGCAGCAGGCTGAACATGGCCATGCAGATGTGGGTGCCTGGACCTGATCTCTGTCAGTGTGCCTGTTACAACTCCAGTAGCAGGAGCAGTTTGGGTTCAGTGAGACTTTTTCATTATAGAGGAGGCTAAAAGTAGAAAAGGTGCAGTCTGGAGCTGCACTGGCTTTTGTAAAGAGTCTCAGTGGAAACATCCTACAGGGAGTTGAAATGAGCCTCTCTTGGCCTTCTCCTTCTTCTTCAGTCCATTTCTTGGCTGCTTGGTGTGCACAAGAAGCCTTCAGGAGATACATTGCTACAGAAGGCAAATGTCCTTAGGGAAGACAAATGATCTTGCAGTAGACATTTGACAGAGATTTACTACAGTTCACCTTGAGCAATGTGTAAAGGATGACTGAGTATTCCTTGGAAAGAAGAGTGCTAGCAGCAGGATGATCAAGGTCTGTAGGCTGAAAAGACAGATTATAGAGTGTCTCAAACAGCTTTAAAGTCACCTGGATTCCAGTATTCCTGGTTATTCTTTTGAGATTTCTCTTATAAAAATATTTGCTGTTGAGATAATTAAAGTCACGAACTGGCAAGCATGTCATATACTACAAAAAAACCCTCAAACATGTAGTAGGATGTCTTGCACCTGTGTTTTGGTAATGGTGTGGTTTTGTGACTTCATATTAGAATTTTCCATGTCTGCTGGCAATACTGTTCTTAATCACACCCTTAAACAAGTGTGAGTATAGAGACAGCATGGAAGAGAGGAATATATGAATAAATTCTTTCCACAAGTGTTTCTGGATATCTATTTGGTTATGTTCATTCTGTCTATAAGGTTTGAGGCTAGGGTCAGAACAGAGAATGCCATATATTGTGTTTTTAGCATCTTTCTTTGCTTTACTTGTCTTATCAAAATCTGATTTAGGTTCTGAATTGCATAGATTCTAAGCAATCTGTAGCAGGACTTGTGTCTTAGATTGTTAACAAACCATTTTCACTCTGCCCTGTGTCTTGTTAAGGTCTAGACACCCAAAAAGGCCTATTTTTACATGGTGAATAGGCAGGGTTTTCTGACACTGATATTTAGAAGCTATCTTTGTACCACTGGTGGGATCTTTTGAATGCTGAAAAGACCTGTATGTTTAATTTTTCTTTGAAATCTTCACTATAATTTGAAAATAATTCAAGTGGAGAAGCAGATTGGCATTTTTATTTAGGGTAGATAAGCAGGATTAGTTTTTCTGCTTTGAAAAAAAATAATACTGTTATTTGGTTAAAAAAGCACCAGTGGTTTTCATATACTAGAAATATTTCTGTCAGCCATTCATCTAACACGTGTTATTCTCTTCCCAGATCTTTTCCCTGTTGTGTCCTTATTGCAGCAATCATCAAAACCATTTGAAGAGTTTAATTTAGACTGAAATGATTCTCCATAGAATAAACAGAATATCTCACCTGTGAAGGATGATTACATTTTCTAAATTTGTTCAAAAAGGAAGGACCTTCATAATTCACAAGTGTTCTACTTGCAGTTTTTATGGTAGAGAAGTCTTGCATACTTTAAGTCTGAAAATAAAGCACTTCTGCATTTGACTGCTATCAGCAATTTTATCTTTCATTTTATTGGCACTGAAAGAGTAAGGATCAGTGTTTTGATTTGAGGCATCACCTGGCTTGATATTATTAGTCTTTTATTGTGAAAATACTTTTTTTTCCCTGCTTATTTGAGTACTCAGGATATGCTGTGCAAATTAAGGATGTCTTTCCAATTAGGCATTAAGAGACAGTTGTTGTACAGCTTAGGTAATGCCAGATAAAACCAGAGGTGCATTGTGTAGGTATTGGCTTGGAGTTCTGGTGCATCTTCCACACGTGTGGGAACCTCTCATCTGTGTGCATAGGGGTGAGGAGATTGACTTGCTTTCTAAGCTTGGTTTGGTGAGCAATCCATTCAGGCTCCTCACTGGCACAAGTCACAGTCGAATGCATTTTATGATGGAAAGCCAAATTTTTCACCTGCACATAATCCCAACTCTTCCCAGCCTCAGCCCTGGTACAGATTTGCTTTGCAAATAACAGTCAGCTTGCCAGGAGCTGTACAAATGAATTTCCATGGCATTCCTGGCAAGAACAGGACCAGAGGATAGACTGTGGTGTGCCTCAGTGTCTCTTGCAGCCTGTACAGGAGCTCCATGGCTTTGCCAGCTCCCAAAGCTGCAGGTCCTCAGCCATGGCCTCTCATCAGGGCTGTGGCCCTGCTACTCTGCCAGACCATCCCCAGCATGTAGCATACACAAACAGCTAATCCATTTATGCAGCAGCATCTGGCTACTCCAGATTTCCACTAGGAACAGGGTCTTTCAATAAGACTTCGATCTCTCCGATTTGTTAAGTACCCTTTGCTCTCTCCTCCATAATTAAGCAGATATTTAGATACTGTATCCCATATATCTGCATCTGTGAAAAGATATATAGAATAGATTTTATCTCTGCCTGAATGTGTGAATTTCCATTCATTTTTTGGAGGATGAAAACTTTTGCTGTGGGCCTAAAGTAGGCCAAATATGCTACTATATGTTGTTATTTTTCAGGCTTATTACGTAAGCCAGGTTTTTTTTAGTGTCAGTTAAATGTTTGGGTTTTTTCTCTCTCTTTAAGAGGTTACATTTTTCTCTCTTTAAAGCTATGTTAAAATTGTTGGAATTAATTTGAGAGTGGTTGATTGTTCCTTATACCTATCACCTAGCTTACAAGTTCAAGGAATTTATTCAGTATATTTCCAGCAGCTCGCATGCTATGAAAAGTCAACATTTTCAATGCAAAAGCAGCTGTGTGCGCTTTTGTTTTTCGAGCTGAACTTGCGACTCAGTTGGACCAGTTTTTGGCACCTTCTTTAGAAAAATCAGGGTCATCTCAAGATGGAGCCTTACAAAATTAGTAACTACTTTAAGAGCAGATTCATTTTAAGTACCTTAAATAGCTGCTGCAGTTTGGTTAAGTTATGTATAATTTGATTTCAGCTTTCTGTTCCTTGAAAGACTTGGATATCTTTTCCTTCTGACTATTCAGGATTCCCCATGTCCCCCTTTCGCTACATTGTCTTCCACTGTTTCATAGAAACAGAATTCTGTTCATCCTGTCATATTTGTTCTGTATTAGAAACAGTATCTGTATTAGAAACAGGGGAATTTTGAGTGCCGTAGTCTGGCCAAAAACATATTATTATGGTAGGATTTCTGTTAATAAAAAGGAGGAGAAAAAAAAGACAATCCCCCTTTAAAAATCCCCACCCTCACCTCCAAAATGATAGATTCTCATAGGATTTTAAAAGTTGAAGAAAGATAAACACTAATGTTTTCATTTTTCTTGAATATCTCTCAATTCAGGAGTATTCTGTGTGCATCTGGCTAGCTGTGAATGTAAATATATGTGTATAAACATGTTTTATAATTTGAAGTTATACTGTCTGTTAACTAAAATAATAGCCCCAAAAGCAGTTGGCCTGTCATAGATGATATAGCTCAGCTTTTATATCTGCTGTTCATCAAAAGAACCAATGAAAATTTCATTCCAACTGACAGCCAAGTAGCTAGAAAAATAAAGTGAAGACTGCTCATGCCAGAGTATGAGCAACACAATAATTTGCTAAGACTAATATGCCTGGCTGTAACCTGATCATAAATGGATCAATTGATGATATTTTAAATTAATTTGTCATGTGACTGACTTGCAGTTCTAAATTCCAGGAAAATATCACCACGGAGTTCAGTGAAAAATAGCATTGTTTGTTCAACAGAGACATTTCTCAGCCAGACAGTGATGAAAGTGCTGGCTAATAAGTACACAGGAAGTTGAGAAACACATATTAGAATAGGATAAATATATTTTTTTACTGGCAGACTTCTCGGCTTTTTTTTTTTGGTTTTTTTTTTTTAGGATTTAGAAACAGTGTTATTTTGTCCCACATAATTTTGTGTTATAATTAATTATTAGACAAAGAGGAACTTAAAAAGCTTTCAGAATTAAAAAGTATGAAATGATTTTTGACCAGACCCTGAAAAAAAATGTTAAGGATTTATTTCCTTATCCTTCATTTCTTTTTTCCTCCTTCCCTGTTCCTTGCCATTAAATGGCAGGATTGTTTTAATTGTTTAAAGGAGAGTGGATTTTGAACACTGCTGGACTGTCAGGTTCTCTACCTAAGGCTTGCTGGCTTACTGAGCTTTTCCAGCTCACTGGTGCAAGTGCAAGCATCGAGTGGTTCATACACAGCTCTAATTCCAACTTACTTGGCAGTTATTTCTTGAATGGCTCAATTTTACATGTGATTAGTTTTTAATTCTTAAATCACAACATAAACTGTATGTATTGTATTACTATAAAAATCTGTTAATACGTAGGGGATGATTAACTGAGAGTGCCAGCTCTGTTTTTCCTGGTGCATCAGTGTATAACCACTGTGGCTTCTGTGGGGACTCCTGTTTTGCAGCTGAAGGCAGACTTCATCCTGAAGCAAAAAAAAGAAAAAAAAAAGTGATGCAGATTTTTAGGATGTGACAAGAATAACATTACAAGATAGATAACTATAGCAAGGCATAACAAGAAAACTGTGTTTCTGTGAAAAGCAGACTGCAGTTATTTCTGGTCTGATCCTGGTTTCTGATTCACAGTTTTGAAGGCCAAAACATATAGAAATGAATATATTTGTGCATGGGAAGGACTTGGGAAATCTCTGCTGGTCTTGTTCGGTAGGCAAGAATAGGGCCAGATGAAATATCTTGCTCTGTTTATATTCACCAGCTTCTCAGTTGCATTAGAACATAATTGTAGGAACAACCCTGCACTGGGCTCATGATGAGCTCATCTGCTTACTAAAATATGTCCATTTTTTTAAAGCTGGCAACTCAGTCTCGATATGTTCAAGGAAATTAGGTCTGCTACTATCTCATGTCATTGCTTGTACAGAATCTGCATCAAAAATATGCCAGAATATGCCACTTCTATGAATGGTAAACTAGTTTTATTAGAATAGGTAAAGTAAGGACCTCTTTTTCTAATTTTATTTTTAAAGTGAAATGGAGATATTAGGTTGTCTTTTTTTAAAATGTAGACTCTGTATCTAATTGCTGTGTATCAAAGCAAATGATGCACCATTTCTGAGAACTAATAAAACTGAAGTAATACTTTAGTGAATCTGCTCTGTTGGGTTTGGCCTTTTCTAGACGCTGTGAAATTTGAACCAAAATGTTATTTCCAGCATCTTTCCCCTCCAAAACTTCTGATGTTGTAGCAGTTGCTCAAGATTCTAACGTATAGTTGAATGATTTCTCTCTTAATTATTATGCACTTGGATTGGATTGATCCTTTAGGGTTGGTGTTTTATCACCATGTTGTGGTTCTTACACGTCACAGTGATGAAATAGTTGAAATAACTGGGACACTCCATAATACTTTTGTAAGGTTGCAGTAATCTGATTAGTCTTCCTGAAAGTAAATACTTCTGATCTTTTAACTTGTTGGTAGAGACTTAAGAAAGTCATGCTGGCACTCAAAAAATACAGGCCTATGGCTTGATGGCAGTTTGTTACTTGTTACAGTATTGTTGGCTGTGATAAAGTTAAAGGGGAAAAAAAGCTGTGTAAAATAAATAAGCTGTATTTGTTTTTTTAAATCTCTGATGTTGGGAATCTGCTCCAAGATCCCATATATAAATAAGGATGTAATGTGCGGTTTGTTTTTGCCAAGAGGGAGATATAGACTCTTTGGAGTGTCACCCAATGAGGATGACACTCTGTGTAGTCAAATGTTTATTTACTTGCTCATATATTACATTTTGCCTGTCTGATGGCTTGTCTAACAAGGATGAATGTGATTGTGATGCCTCAGATTGCCTTGTGCAACCACAGACCTCTTCACCAAATTGACTCTTTCTACTTTCTCGCTTTCATTTATTCCATGCCTTAAACTCTTGTGCAGATATATTTTTGTGTGATTAAATATTTTATATATTCCTTTTTTTGCATTTTGCTGTTATCATTTCATGAAACTTGTTCTTTAGAATGTTGTTTTGTTGAGGGACTATCCTCTCAATGTTACCTGCAATAATAGCTTCTTTAATTTCCATCCAAATTTCTTATGTAATTTTCTTACTATTTTTGTTTCATAAATTTTTGTTCAGTTCTCTATGTGTACAATTATTCAATCTTTTATTCTTTTACCTGTCAATTATCCATGTTTCAGCTGTTATTTCTATTTTTTTAACAGTCCAATTTATATGCATGAAAATTCTGATGGATGTAAATCCATGTTCTGGTATGACCATTGAGTTTGAAAACCTGTGTTTTCTGGTATATATATTTCTGTGGTTTCCATGCCATATGCAGAACAACACTTAACTTATTTTTTTTGGAACTTAGAGTTGTCATTTGGGATGTATATCTATGTTTCACTATTTAAAAAAAAAGTATATTTAAAAAAAATATTTCTACTAATGGGGAAGCAGTCAATCCATTTTGACTCCAACCAGGTTAATAATTTGTATGTTCAATAAACAGAAATCTTTAAGAGAAGCATTTCTTTCCTCCAAGGATAACAGAAAAAGTAAATTCCTTAGAGCATATATTTCAATAAATGTGCATCATTTTATGCTCTTGCTTATGGGATGCTTATAGGTGAGGGACATTAACTGTAGGCCTATATTCAGAAATCCTAAAAGTAACTGAAATGTTTAGATATAAGAATCACTTCAGTTAGGTTCTCTGGTTTTTGTTTTTTCATGTTATCTATGTTGTCCCAAGAAAATTGAGAATAAAAATCCTTCCAGCATAGAAATTTTCAACTTCTGATACAAAACTTTCTGGCAAAGATTATGAAAACAAATGAATTAAAGTCAATCTGCAGAAGACTCTTATTAATGCTTTTGGAAGTATGTTCCATGTTCTCATCATGTTTTCTTATTTTTTTTGGAAAATCTTGGAAACTAAGAGCCAAAAAAAAAAGTCTAGTACCATTCAAGATTAGTCCATGTTCCCTACTTTTTCTGTTGTTTTTTAGGCTTTCCTCCATTTAGAGCTGTGCTCATACTATTACAGTGTGTGCAGATACTGAAAAAAATGTGATGCGAGAGTCTGTGGTGAAATATTGATATTGTTCTTCTGATTATTATTGTGAAATGCCTTTGGATCCTTTTACTTCTAACAATTTGATTTCTGGTGGATCATTAGCTTGATTTCAGAGCCAAGAATCTTCAAAGAAAGTGATTTCCAATCCAGAGGCAGTTCACTTTACCCCTACATCCTAGATAATGCTTTGAATAATCAACATAAAGAGATAACATAGAGAAATGAATTTGGTGACAGGTATCTTGCACGTGAAGGTGAGGACATTAGCCAAAGGTGAAGACATTCCTTCTTTCTACCCTGGTAGAACTTCCTGGGATAGAAGTCAGATTCTGGTGTGTTGAAATTTCCTTTTGAGGCTGTGCCTTGGCAAGATGTTGCCTTGTTGCTTATAAAATGACTAAAGTGTCTACCAAATGCAAGTGCCAAGTCAAAATATGTTCTGTATTTTGGTAATTGTGCAGAAAGAGCACCAGATGGTTCTGATGATGAAGCGCTTTGGGTGGGATCATCAAGTTTTAATGGATGGCAAACTCCAAAAGCTTAATTATCAACCTCTCTAGCGGCATACTTTTTATTGGAGTGGACAAGTTATTTTCATGCACAGAAAAGAATATATTTCTTTGCATGTAGCTGAATAAAACTCACTTAACTTCTCTGTAGGAGTATCTGAAGCTCAGAATACTTGGGCCTAATAGAGAGGGTGCCAAGTTATGTTTCCAAAGTGGAAAAACTATGTTATGAATAATACTGTTTTTGTTTGAATAGCTTGATATTTTCCCAGCATGCCCAGTTTTCATGGAGTGCTGCTAATGTGTGACTCTCCTACAATATGAATATATCCTACATTTTGGGATCAGGTGTATAACAGTGCTGTTTATTTTCCACATCTAGTCTGAACTGGATCAAGAGTGGTCTGTTCTTTCAGAAAATTTTCCAATTAGAGGAATTTGGACAGGCCATATTTAGAGCAAAGAAACTAATAGATTAAATAACAGGTCACAGAGCACACTTTTTAACTCCTGCAATGTTGCTTGATTTCATAAAGTGAGTCTATTCGAGCTGGAAGTGTTGATTGATTTGTTTCTGTAGTGTTAAAATTTGGTTTTTAATTTTAATACCTTCCAGTCAAGGCTGATAGCAGTATAACAGTAACTTGTGTACTGTAATCACAGAGGGCTTTGTAAGTATTTGAAAGAAAAATTCTGCGTGTGAATTTTTTTCTTTTTGCATTTGTATATGTTTGCTAAATCCTAGTGATGGTAGCATTTGTTTCCAGTTTTTACACAGGACTACTACTACCCTTGCCCGAAACTCTGGTTATTATTGTCAGTGAAATAAAGGAAAGTTTCACCATTGTTTGCAGTGTGATTACAGGGTCAGCTTGTTGAAATTCATCTTGGATGAGGCATATTTGAGCTAATGAGGCCAAATACAGCCATCAGTCGCACCATGCAAATACTTTGGCTTCTGTAGGACTGAACTGGATCTTGGAAATGCTGTGAAATTTCAATTCACTAAAATGTGAGAATCCTGCAACTGATGTTGCCACATAACAGCAAGTAAAACCAGAAGGGCCTAACTGGTTGTGTTTCCAGACAATCTTATTTTGTCTGCAGGAGTCAGGTTTTGAAAATTGTTGGGACTTGCTGCAGAGCACAGCTGCTTCTCCATGTAGGGAGAGATATCAAGAAGAGTATCAGATATGATTGATGGGAGACTCTCTTGCTGGCACTGAGCCACCTTGCAAATTTTTTTATATAATTATCTGTTAATTTTTGTACATGCACTTATGCAACTTGTGATGAGTTCATCTCAGAATAGGAGTCAGCACAGTTACACAGAGGATTCATCTGACTTCTGAGAGTAATGTAATCTATTTAAACTTAAAACTTTTAAAATGTTTTAATAGTATTTTTGCTGAGTTTTGCAAAGCTTAGACTTGGATTCTACTGTTTCTGATCCCATTAAGTAGAATCTTGTTCTCTGATTTTCAAGGAGGTGACTTGTTATTTCACCCTGTGTAGGGCACCAGTATTAGAAATGCTCCTAGATATTCAAATTATGGCTTGAAAGTTCCACAAACTTTGTGTTGGCACTCTGTGCAGAGGAAAATGTCATCCAACTCTAGTATTTTCAAATATTTATTTTTTTGTAAGGTACTTTAAAATGTCTTTAGGGAGTGTGAAATAGGTGCAAAATATATTCTTTTGGTGATTAACAATAGTAATTTCTGACTTTGCGGTGAATTGTTGGGCAATTAAAATTCAGTCAAGTTCTAGAAATTTCTTTGAGGTTCATTACCTCTTTGGGATGACAGAATAAAGGGCAAAATCCCAGATACATTAAAATGTTCTTTATTCTGTGATATAACAAGTACAGGAGGATTTTAACCCTATGTCCCCAAAATAGCCATGCTTCCCTGTGAGTTCAGAGGAATCCCTAGGGTTTGCTGTATTTCTTTTAGGGACCATATTTATTCACACTGCTGATATTTTGAAAATTTATGTCCTCTGAGAACTGTAGAGTTTTCAGTCTCTCTATGGGAATTTACCCAGCAATGAGAACAATGGGATCTTGGACATAACCAGGACCTGCAGCATTACCTTGACACCATCAGTTGGAAAGAAAGTTGATTAAGTTATTTGGAATCAAGGAGTAGTTAGCAATAAAATAACTGAAAGTATAAATGTGACCACTGAAACTACAACTAGAATTTTACAGTTTCTTAAATGAAGAAAAGGGATAATAAGGAAGAGAAAAATAAGAATTAAAAGTCAGAGAGATCTTCCAAGAACATGGTCTTGGTTCTTGCAAGTGGAATTTAAACATTTTGTCTTTTCTTGATTTCCCAGAATTTTTACTACAATTTTACTTATACAGGAGTGGTTAACTTTCCACTACATTCCAAAGGATTCAAATGCCAGAAAAAGAGGACAGGGTCACCTGGAAAAAGGGAAATTTCTCACTCAAAGAAGCAAAGTGTGTTGAGTTAAAGTAAAATAGAGGAATTGGAAAATTTTACAATAATAATAAAGAAAAAAGAAGACAACCTACATACTTTATGGCTTCCAGGTAATTATAACTTGTGCTTTAATGATTTCTGATGGATGTTGCCATAATGTTCACTCTGATGTTCAAGAAAAAGAAAATGGATAAAACACCACCCTAAAATTCAACAGCAGGAGCTGCTTCATTTAGCATGAGACAGAAGCACATTTGAAGCACTTCCTATAGAACTTTCTTTTTAGAGTAATATAAGTTATTCTCTGTATATTTTTCTTTTCCTCATTCCTTTCTTTTGTTTAGTTAAAATAGTGATAAGATCTTGTAATGAGACATGTCAGGCTGATGAGTTAATTTGGTGAAACTTTTAGGTTTGCCAACTTCTTGGGTGCGATTAAAAAAAAACTTTTTTTTTTTAGTTAAGAGCAGTATTCCACATACATTTTTGAAATATCACATGCAAAGCACCACTCTAGCCATCAGCTTTTCATTGCTGCCTGTCAGTATCTTGCTGAGGGCAGGTGCAGATAGCCTGGGGCTCAGAGATGTCAAGCAATGCTGGTAAATGCCTGCAGATATGGTTTTATATGACTATCTGAAGAGGTTGTGAGTATCTAAATCATTTTCAGCACATGAGAAGCTGAACCCTTCCCCCAGAGTTGCCTTTACATTTGTGGCTTGGGACATTCTGTCCTAAAGTGTAGGGTAATTCTGATTCTAAGTTTACTAAAGTTTGATTCCTATAAACAGTACAAAAAACAGGCAATGAACAAAAACCCGATCTTTTTGGACTGATAGAAAGCAGTGCTTTAGCATTTTAACATGTTTGACTTTAATACCCAGGTCTGTGCTTAAAATAAATTGGAGTAATCATATAATTTTTTTCTTTTTTGAAGGACAGTGTTGCCTGCAAGAATTTCTGTCTGTAGTGAACACATTTCAATTCTGGTTTCAAAATATCTTGAAGCAATGAATGCTGCAGAAAAAGTAGGAAATCCAGAACTTTAGATGACAGGCAACAAGTACTTGTCAATATCTCAATTCACATTTTGACAGACATGTCACTAGTGAGAAACCCAAAGAAACTAGGGCTATACCTGATAAACTCTCCAAAGGATGGAATTGTATCAAACTGATAGCTTTACCTTTGAAGGCAAATTTCTGTTTTAAGGTGTACTCTTTCCTTAATTAACACAATTTTTCTTGCTTTTTAACTAATGAAGTAGTCATTCTTAGTAGGAGACACTGAAAGTAGGCCAAAAGGTTTTTATTTTGAGGGCTTGATGAGATAATGTGGTTCGTAATTTTTTTGGTGTGATTTATGTGTCCGGCAGATGAGAGTTGATTATCTTCAGGAGTGATAATTGTAGATAATCACAAATAGAAGGGTCCTTTGGGCAGAATACAAAGCAATACCCTTGATGGGGCACTCTGTGCCACATACTTGGGAACAGTTTTCTCACAGAGGATGTGAGAAAACTCACATGTAAGGTGGCATCCTAATTGAATGGATCCTGGAAGAAGTTCTATTTGCTTATTTTCTAAATTGAAATGAAAATTAGAGCACCTAGACTTCCTTTTCTCTGATTATAGTGTCAGGATAAATTAATTTTAAAAATGGGAGCTAAGAGGGGGAGTTAGTGTACAACTAACTAAAAAAAGGAATTTTAGCTATAATTATTATGTTTCAGGGTTTCAGGGAAAGAAAACTCCAAGATATGTAGTAAGGAGGTTTTGTCCCTCAGGGAATCCAGGGAAGTAGACCTGAAGGCAGACATTCTTAAGGCCTTCTAATTGATTTTTATGTCCTACTTAACTAGCTTTGAAAAATCCTAGCTTCGGTTATGTGGGACTCTCCAATACAGAGCCCCAATATTTTCTCTGGGTTAATACTAATTTCAATGGGAACAAATGACACACTTATATTGTAATATTACAAAATAGACAGGTCAGAAAAAATGTTAGTTTGTGTGTGGCTAACTTAGTTCCTTTTCCCTTTGTCCATTCTTTTTTGCATCCTTCCTTTTTAAAAAAGAAAATATTGAAACCAGCAATCTCTTTTTTTTTTCGATTTGTTAAAAAAAATTTTGGCAGGTTGAATCTCCAACTTTCAGGGAACCATCACATCCACATGCTATATGGGATAATTGTGCTGGAACTTTAAATATGGTGATGTCTTCCCATGCACTAGTATTATTGTTGATATCTCTAAAATATCAGCTAAACATTTCAGCTATCTTACCATTTTTAACTCCTGGAAATAGTGGTAAAATGGTAAAACTGGGCTTTCAGAATTGCCACTCCCCCTGCCCCATATATATAGATATATATGTAATATATCTTTGCTCAAGGGCTTTAGTTTCCTGTTACTATTCCAAGCCTTGTCTATGCAAGTGTAGGTGTTACACTATAAAAAAAAATTGTACCAAGGATTTTGCATCTGGTAAATGTAGCACAAGTACAGTTGAGTGGGTGTTTAAGTCAAAGTGCAGTGAAAGAACCTGATGAAGATGCACCTAAACCCTTTCTGTGGCCTTACTGCAACAGCATCAGGCACTGAGGGATGTTCAGAAACTCAAAGCCTTCCAAGCTGTCTGAGTATTCTCAACTCTACATCATCCTTGATGCTTTTTCGGGCAAGGAAAATTTGTTTTGGAATTTGTTTTAACTTTTCTTTCAGTAAAGATATTTTCTTTTTGCTCAGAAGAGGTCATCAGTTATATATAAAATACAAACACATTTATAGGTAATAGATATTAAAAAATGGAGACTAAATAGGTACCCGTAAATGTAGACAGTTGATTTGCATCACAAATCAATGCAATTCCATTCTGTTGTGTAACTGAAATTCAGTTTAGTCCAATCCAGAGCTCATGAAGCTCATTAAAGGAACTTAATTGCATGGTGAATTACAGTTTTAGTAATATTTTATATTTTTATACTGTTGTTTTCAGTCATATGACTGAGCTGAAAGCACATACCCTCTTTCAAACACAGTAAGCCAATTCTTCAGCAAAATTATTTTAAACATTAGTCTGCATAAGAAAGAAAAGGGAACCTGACACATTATGTATTCAAAAGACAAAAGGAGCCAAAAACTACTGAAAGTATTGTTAATTTTAGTACAAATTGGCAAGAAAAATTACATCCAAGTGGCAAGCTAACAGCTCTTGGTATGGGTATTATTGCATAAAGATTGTATTATATAATGAACAAAAATATTATTTTATGTTAGTTACATGCAGAGAACCCTTCTGAGACTGAATTACAGTTGTGCCAGGAGACCCTGCTATAGTTGCAAGTCCCAGTACACGTGTAGAAAGAGATTAAAAAGGAAGGAAGAGATTAAAAAGCTATCATTCCACATAATGAGAGTACAGTTGAAGCCCAGAGAGGGAGAAGAGAAAAAAAAGGCCAAATATTACAGGTCAATGCCAACTCTGCCCTTTCGGCTTTTGCGTGGTTGATTTCCACAGGGGCGTGACACAAGAGATTCTCTGCAGAGGGACCCTGGGTGTCACTTTGTAGCCACGTCCTCTGCAGCTCTGCAGCCCAGGGCTTCTCCAGGGGCAGAGAGTAACTCTGGAAGTACCCTTTGGATCAGCTGTGAAGCTCCCTCTGCACTTGCAAGGCTCCCTCCTTCTAGCAAGGCTTTCTTGGATTTGGATCCCCATCCATTCTTCTTGGGGCTTGTAGTGCTGTAACTTTTCATTCAGGGCTTAACTTGCCTTGTAGTGCCTTCAGCACATGGATCTGCACTTCTGTAAAGGACAGACCTTTTGTGAAAGCTTTCTCTGTTTTCTTTAATTCAATATTGACCAGGAACGCCCCAGCTCGTGGCTGTGAGAACGCCGTGCAGCTCTCCAGAAGTTTAGAGGTGTTTTTTGTGTCCCAGCACTGTGAGTGGCAGTGGGCTGGCGCAGGAACTCCAGGGAAATTTGAGTCCCTTGATGTGGGAGCAGGAAGCCAGCAGCATTTTCCACCTTTCCCCAGGCAGCAGAGGAGGCTTTTGCTGTCTGCAGCTGATGAGTTATAACTGGGGTTCCTCCTCTCCCTTCAGCCTTCCGAGCAGCGTGGTGTATGTCTTGTGGTTCTTATCTGCTCAAAAGTATGCACACAGGGCTTATCAGATCTGGAATGCCAGCACCCTGCCTTTTCATATGAAGGAATAAATGCATATTTAGGTATTTCTTTCATCTGCACGGTGAATTAGTTGGTTTTGGTGTTTTCAAGTGTAATTTTAGTGGTAGATGTAATAATACATTTAAATTAGTTGTTGGAGAGATGCAATACTTTTTTTTTCATCAAAATCCTTTTTAGACTTCAGCTGATGCTACGCTATGAAATGATGCTACGTATATTTTGTGTTCTATGCTCAAATTGTGTAATGATTGGATGCTTTATAGATTTGCAAGCAGGCAGCAGAGAAACATTCCCAAGTTGCCTGTTGAAGACATTTACACAACAACACAATTATTTGTTAGGGAAGAGATGATAAGGAGCTTTTATTGGCATTATATAATGTAACAGTGCCAGGTAATGTGCCACTACCAAGTGACACCCTTTTGGGAAAGAAAGGGAACCACTGTCTGTGGAGTTTGGCAAAAGTGGTGATGTTTGTGGGGTTCCTTTTTTTAAGAGGTAGTTTACAGAAACACCATCATTGTGTGTGTGTGTTGACATGTTTTTTGTAGGCAGATGTGAGGTTGCTCTAAACTGGAAGCCATGTAGTTTACGTAAGTGCTAACCAGAGCTAAACTGGATTAGAGTGGGTTTGTGGCCAGTCATCTCCAAGTGTGGGCAGAGTGAGCTCATATCTCCCTGCAAAACTGTGGAGATGCAGCCTATTTTAGGCACTTCTTTTGAGCCTCCTTTCTGTAATAACGACATCACAGCTTCTGGGGTGTAGAATTGTAAAGCACCACTGCCACAGAGGAAAGAAATAGTAGCTCCTTTTTGTGTATAAGGAACCAAGAAGCACAAAGCAACTTCTGCTGAAGGTTGAGCAGAAAATCTGTAACGAAAGCAGCAACTGAGTACAGAGCTCTGGAGACAATTTTTTACACTGTGTGTGCTATGGTGTGGTTCTTACCTCACTGTGATGTAACATGTTTTCAAATGACCACTTGTGGAACAGGTGGTGTGCTCTGATTCCTTCTTTTATGGATCTCTTGAGTGCAATCTCTGTTAGGGAGTACAAAAATCCAAATTAAGATTGCTGCAGAGGGACTATTCTAAAATGAAAAGTGATAGGGAAACAATGCTGTAGTTACTTTTGTTTTGTTGGGTTTTTTATTTGTTTATTTGTTTGGGGATTTGGATTCGGTTTTTTGTTTTCGTTTTTTTTTTTTTTTTTTTGGCCAGGCATAGAACCAAAAAGAGTAAAGATTTCAAGAAACAAGCCAGCAAAGGCAGTAAAATACACTCCTTGAGTGTTCGAACAGAAGTGAAACAAAAGGAACCTAGAAGGGATTTGTTCATAGTGGTTAATTACTGTGTTTGTTTTCCTGTTTCGAAATGATCATGTATGAAGAATTCTCTGTGAGTAAGTAAAACATTTTTCATTGGACTATCTTGAACCTGTGCCCTTTACCTGAATTAAGGAAGATTTTTAGAAATCCAGTTCAAAGATTCTCATTACAATCAGCCTCTTAAACCCTCTTTAATTTTTGTGATTGTCTAGACACTTACAGGTCATTAATGATGCTATAATTGTGAAGTATTGCACATTTAAGGGTGTGAAATTGCTATGTGATTCAGGCCCTAAATATGTAGTTTCATTTCTCTATTATTCCTTTTTCTCATTTCACATCATGCTATAATTCTGAAAATAGTTTTTTAACAGTTTTTAAATGGTACATATTTTAGTCCCAGCAGCCCACAATGATAGGCCACATTCTCAAATGATATAACATGATGCCATGTTTTTACTAAATAACTGCTTCCATTTTTTGCTTCCAGGCTTCCTTCGTGCTCACTGGTGACTGTGCACAGAAAATACAGGCTACCTGTAGAGGCTCTGTCTTAAAAGAACCAGGATATTTTAATTAAGGATTTTTTAAAAATTAGTGATTTTTTTTCTCTTTTCCAAAACAAATGAATTTTTTTTTCTAAAGACTGAGACCTATGGGAATTATTGAGACCGGACTGGGTGAAAAGATGACTATTTGATAAGCTATATTTGGCTTTTTATGGAATTTTCCTGGGTTCATAACTTATAGGGTAAATAAAGTCCTGCTGTCATTTAGTGATTCCTGTACTCTGTTTTATGTGTAGTGTTTCCTTGGTGTCAATATGTGCTTGCAAGGCAAGCAAAAGCTTAGCTTTTTGGAAATCGAGTTATTTTGAATGATTCTGTGAAATTGTTGGATGACTGTGTATTATTCTTAGGTCAATGAGAAGTTGTTATTCTTAAGCAAGGGTACCTGAAATCAGGCATAAGTTGCTCTTACAGATGAATTTCCCCCCTTTCATAGTGGCACTGGGAGAGCAAGTCTTGGATAGAGATGGTAGCGATGTTCCAAACATGCAGAAATTGTAGGTATTTGTGATTTTTTGAAAGCATTTCAACTACAAAATATCTGAGTGACATTTCTGGTGGTACTTGTACCAATTAAAACAGCAGAAAACTTTAAAGAAGATTTTGTACTTGTATTTGTTTATGCAAAAGCTGTTCACCTGTGTAGTCACCTGGAGGTAAACTTGAGACATCTAAAGAGAAAAAGGGTTTGAGCTAATAGAAAAATTTTTCATTAATGTTGTGATGTTATTATTTGATGGACAGAAAGTTTTCTAGGTGTATAGGAAAATAGGGTTTATTTTCAGTCCAAGAAACACCACTTGGGCATCTGAAAAGAATAAAAGTGATGAAGGCTGTAGAATATAGGACTACATGTATAACAGAAGAAAAAGTAGTTAGAAACTACCCCATCTAAGGGGATCATGTGGTTTATTTTTGTGTGGTTTTGTGTTAGCCATATTACCTTTCTTTTGAACAGAGAACTGTGAAAGGTAAAATGAGTCAAGGCAGTAAGAAAAAGGTATTTTCTTCCATGTAAACTCTAGATACCTTGTACTTGGGTTGTCTCTGTGAATAACTATTTTTGGATCATTGGACTTTTTCAGCATTTTCCTTGCGCTCTGGTTGTGTTGGTAGACTGTGTGTATTACTGAGCCCTTCCTTGAGTGCACTGTTTTATTAAATTTACTAAGGAAAAGTGGTTGAAGAAAAACCCTTTTTTTGTACAGTCTGCTAAATGTAAGAGACACCTCAGCTCTGATGAGTCACTTTTGAATAGGCTGGGCTCTTTAGGGTTGTGTTGTTTTCCCTCACCCTGCCAAGCTCCGTAATTGATAAGTCTGGAGCTGATTCCCAGGTTTGAGGTGTTATCTGAGCAACATCAGTTGCTTGGGATCACTAGGTACAGCAAGCCCTGTTCTGCCTTCTCCCTTCCTTGCACTGTTGCTGTAGGAATCAGAGCTTCACGTACATATTGTTCAGCAGGATTTTTTACCAAACTGAACTTTCTCCTTTGTAGATTACCAGAGTGCTAAAGCTAAGTTTAAAATTTTGTATATTTAACCTTTCCCCCTAATTGCTTGCCCAGAATAAAGGTTTGGTGCTTTGTTCCTAAATTCTCAACATGAGGAGGTGTGCATTAAAGTGTATTTATACTTTCAGATTAATTAACTGTGACCTTATGAACCACTGTCCTTGTTTAATTGGTGGCTCCAAAGCACACTAATGGCATAAATCAGCTGATAATGAGATTCAGACTTGCTTTTAAAATATATAATAACAACACTGCATTGATAGAGCAAATGAGATTTGTTGACTCTCTGTTGGTATTACAGGAGAGAAGACACAATTAAATGTGTACTTTCAGGATGGGGGAGGGCTTGGTTGGAATGAATAATATGCACTTCAGGGTGGGTGTATGGAATAAGGAAGATATTCTGCATCAAGATAAGTTTGGTATTCTCTCCTTGTCTCTAGGCACTGTGCAGTACTGGCTGGTGCACTTTAGGATACAGAAATGTAGTGGGAAGGTGTTTCTTAAAGATTACTGGGGGCTAACAAAAATGACAATTTCATCTTTAAATATAGTTACATGTTTTTAAACTGAGCTTACACCCACTGTTTTATGAACTGCAAATTAATCAGATAGCTCCCAGAGAACAGAAAGGTTTTGACCTAAACTAGTTGCCCAGGCTCCATTACTATTTTCAGTTTAATGTTACCCATATCCATCCTCACATTTTGGAAGGAAAACAAGGGCTGTGCAACAAAGTTTCTTTGTTTTCCTAAGAACTAAAAATGTGCTGTATGTAGACCAAACAATAAAAATAAACTACTGAACTACCTTCTAATGCATGGGGGTTCTGGAGAGAGGAAACCATGGATATTTAGAGGCATAAAGTGAGTCATTGTGCTTGTTAAAGAATTTTATAAGGCGAGCTCTGTGGGTTTGAGTTGCATCTGTTACCTTTCCAACTAGAACTGAGGGGTATGCAGGAAAAAGAATGTTGGATTTAATCATGCCTTATAGTGACTGCATTGTACTTAGGCTAAGCTTCTAACTGGGATCTAGACCATAAGAGAACAAAACCTTTAGTCTTTCTTCTTTGTATAAATTTTGCCTTAGATGGGTTCCAATTAAATGACCTAAACAATAATTTTACACCAGGTAAGCCTGCAAAGTGCTTTTAGCAAACTGCTTTAAAAAAGTAATAAATGTTCTGTAACACTTGAGAACATAAAAAAGGCAAAAGCTCCAAGCCAGAAACCCCCTCACAGCTCTTTTCCTTATTAAAAGATAACCATGCTTGCATTTATGACAGTTCTTAGAAGCCATAATGGACTGGGTTGCTATGGTGTGAGATGCAGAACAATGAAATAATTGTTTCTCTTGGTATTGGCTTCCTGGAAACAAATTCTGTGTAAATTACTTGGCTGAAAGCGTGACAACAGTCTTGTGTTCTGTTTTATTCAGTTCATGGTTAAAAACCATTACTATTTCATAATAATAAAAAAGTAACATTTATCAGTTCTGAGCTTTTTTTTTTTCAACTTTTTTTTTTTCCTTTCGTATTTTCAGGTCAGTTTCATGAATTCAAAAGCAACTTACCAGTGATTTCTGGGAGCTGGGGCTGATTTTCTTGTGTATTTGTAAGTATTTATTATTTTCCCTGTTATGTGCATGTTTTTAGTACTCTTTAGACATGGGGAATGGAAGCAGTTCTGTAATGTCACTGTTGTAATGCAGTTTTAGCGTGTTCACTTAGCAAGAATTTGACCTCTCTGCCTTTAAACTTTTGGTAGGTTGTTTTGCTACCAGCTTAAGCTTCTGCTATTCAGAGGGGCTACAAATACTGAATTAACAGTAAATATAACTGTTATTTCAAGCTCTATTTTGTTTTTTGTAATAGTAACAATGATGTGAGAACAGCTTACAATAACACATCAGTGGTGGCACTTTCCAATGACACCACTGCATCATGTTTTTGCAATGAAAGTCATCTCTAGAAAAGAATTGGGGCTGGGGCTCAAGACACAGGACTTTTTGAGGAAATGCTGTGTGGTGTTATTGAGGAAACTCTAGGATGACCAGTGTCTGCTGAATTAGGAATACATTTTTATATCTCTTGGAGAAAGCTGGCTTTTTTTGGTTGCAGCAAAACCATGGTCATTGAGGCCACAGCAAGAACATGTTTCAGAGTATGGCCAAGTCCAAATAATCAAATGGGACTACACCTCAACACCTCCCTTTGCTAAAGGGAAAGAAGAGCAAAGGATCTGGGAGGAAGATTATAATTCATGCAACAAATAGAAAGCTTTCAGAATTGCTGTTTTGGATGGTCCTCAGCTTTAGTCAAGTATAATAAGGAAAATCTAATGGGCCTTAGACTTGGCATGATATAAATTATTGCAATACCTCTTGTATGATGTAGTATAAATGAAACCAATCTATGCAGCTTGTTCTCTTAAGTCACAAACATAGTTTATGAATAAATATTTATTCAATCATTTGTGGAAAAAGATGTTCACAAAACTGCATTCATCAGGGAAAAAATATGGCTGGTTCTCCTCTCAATATGGAAATGTGTTCAATTTGTACTAACCCTTCCTCTTTACAAATGTTCATTTCCACATAGGGTTTTGCTATTCTATTTGCACTTTCCTTCATTTACAGGTCAGCATTTTTTTTAATGAACGTTGTCAGTCAGAGATAAAGAAAATATTATCAAATAAGATAAACAGTTTAAAAACAAGTATTGCCATTGGAAAATAGTGCTGGGAAGGCAATATAAAGTGATTACTGAATTGAGAGTGAGGAATTTGTTATATTCTTTCTGGCTTTGAAACTGCCTTTTTTTTTAAAGTAATGAGTTTCTTTTCTTCATTTTTCTCTTTTATAAAAGAAAATAGTTATATATCAGTCTATATAAAGAGTAGCTCTTTATACCTCAATATGGAGCACACTTTCCAAGGAAAACCAAATTTTCCAAGGAAAAACCAAACTTTCCAAGGAAATAAATTCAATGGTAGTTTTCATGGTGACCTTTTTGTGTACTAAGCTAATTGGGTGAGAAGTTGCAAGTGTTGTGTAGTTCATGTTCACTGCTGGTCCAAGTCCTGCTCTTCTTGGCTGACATCAACAAAGAGCTGCAGTAAACAAAAGTGATGTAAAAATGTACTTCGGGAACAATTCTTGTGTTTAGGTCAATCAAGAAAGTACTTAAACTTCCATGAGAGGTATGGACTGTTTTGTTATGTAGTGACTGTTCTGATATGGAGTGGCCATGAGAGTCGGGACGTGGTTCAGCAGCCTGGGCAATGAGTCTGAGTCCATGACTAATGAAATGATGAGCCACAGCCTGGCTGTGAGGCCACAGAGGTCATCTGCAACTCAGACCTCAATCACAGTGACGTGAATATCTGGAGAAGCCAGCCCCATGCTGACTGTTCTCCTCTTCTTAAAGGACTTATTTTAGTGTTTAGCACTATATATCTAGAAACATATGCTAAGTTTAAGTCCACATAAACTGAAAATAAAATAAAATGTAGGAGGTACAACCGATGGATTCAGCCCTGTGTTTCTTCACATATTGAGAACAGCATTGAAGTATAGCTACAATAATACAGGCTTAGATCTTCTTAAATCATGTCTATTTTACCTCTCCAAACTTACAAATATTCTGTTCATGAGTCAGGCAGATACAGAATTTTACTCTGCAGTGACAGGGCTATGTACAGTTTCACAGATGAGACTAATAGAATAGACTAATAGGACAGGTTGTGACCTGAGGTACCTTTCCATGTAAAGACTTGATTTCTGCAAATACTTATCCTTGTGAGCTGCCCGTGGAAGCTGATAGACTCAGGTTCAGGGCCTGAGGCTGAGCAAATTGGTCTTAAGCAAAGGAAAAGACGGGAGCTTTGGGTGTCTGTGTGGAAGGCAAAAAGTTTGCATGTATAAGGAATTTTGAGAAAATTCTGTCCTAAGCAGTATTTTAAAAAATGCTAATGAGAAGTGTACACTTTTTTCATGTTACACTACAATACTTGGGCATGTTTTTATAGCCTGTTTTTTTTGATCTGCACTCCAAAGGGAAGGAGTGCAGATCAGTGCTGGGAAGATTGATCTTTGAAACTGTGCATATTTTTATATGGGAATACAGCAACATCAGCTAAATGCTGCTATAGGTCTATACTAAAGCTATTTCAACCAGGGGCTATAATAACTTTTTCCTCAAATTTTTGAAAGTTTTGTCATAGATGCATTATGCTGTAACATGTAATTACTTGGATCATCCAGTTCAGGCAACTTTGGGATTTTTTTGTCATATTTGGCTAGTTTTGTTCAGGGGAAAACAGGATTGATGATTCATACAAAAGTAAATTTCATGGAAAATATGACATTTATGCTTTTGTTTTATGCCCACAGAGTAATTGTCCTAAATAGAGGTTACTTTTTTTTTCGAGAATGTGGTTTTAAAGTGGTTTAATTTATTTAATTGTTCTTCTCAAGTAGCTTTGTCCAATAGTAAACTGCAATAGGTATTTAAAGATATAAATGGCAAAATAAATGTCCTCAATAACACAGCATTTAAACCAAATTTTGCTTATACATCAGCAATTAGATACATCTTGTTACTAGCATTTCAGTTTCTGTGTAAACCTTTTATCATGACTTGGCTAAAATGTGAAAACACTGACAGGGTCAGAAGAGTAAAACCTGAAATGAGGGATGTTAAAGCCCATGAAACTTCAGTGTCTTGAGCTCTACAGTGCAAAAACTGATTGAAAATATGGTGAAAATAATACAATAATATAATTGCACTTGGGAATAAAATAAAATTTCTTTAAAAACAAGCAGCAGGATTTTTATTTTAAGAAGGTTTGAGAACAGAACCAGAAACAAACACTTAGGGAACACACACATACACACACATTATGGCACAACAAAACGGACGTTGTGGGTAGGTAAATTTTAGCTTTTCAAATGCTTACTCTAATCAACATATCAACAGAAGCATACTTTGCTTCAAACTCAATACTTAACATTTTCCCCCAATCTTATTTTTAAGGCAAAATTTATACCTTTTTTTTTGCTTAATTTGGACTGTTTCTATTTACACTATGGAGAGTGGGACCAAACAGATTTGTGCTTTGTATTTATACCAGCTTATTTAAAAGGAGAAAATGATTTAACTATGAATATTTGTATAACAAAGGCAAAGAAAGCACAGCTTATTTGGTACTAGTAACCTTATGGGTTTAATTGAATTATAGGTTCTACTGAATTGCAGTTAATATATTTGAGAAAATATATGGTCTATACTTTCTAGAAAAGTAATATACTGAACCCAAGTCCTAAAAAGTTGATCTCCATTTTTCTCTTTGTAAGAGAGGGCAGTTAATCAGCATTTTGGTCAAGAAGATGTTTGCCAGCTTATCACATACCTCTTGCTATAAAGAGCTGAGTGTTTCAAAGTTCCTATTAAAAAGCTAAGTGGTGCCTAACTAGAATCTCTATGTAATATCCACACCTTTTTTAACATGTGTGTACTGGAGGTATCAGAGGCCTTTTTCCTCTTCTGCCTCCTTTCCTGCTGACATTGTGACACTCTAATATAAAGCGATCTGGTTGAACCATCATTTAAGCAGACCCTCAGCAATTTGAAGCTCTGTTTTCCTGGGTTTATTTAATGAATGATGAATATAAAATCAATTTCTAGTGGAACCCTATCTTGTTGTTTTGCAAAACACAATTTTTCTAGCAAGGCAAAAATTTCCAGTATATAACATGTGGTGTAAATAAATACGAAGAACCTGCCTTTAAGAGTTTTTTTGAGAATAATTTCCTAAATATACATATTTAAGATGTTCTTAAGAGACAGTAAGTTGAGTAGAAGGAAAATAGAAGAAAGAAAAGCATTTCCTTACACTTAGCTAAAACCTGGTGCCCAAACACATTTGCCAGTGAGGATCTGATAGCTGTGTAGTTGCATCCATCCAGAGCTTTATAGCTGTACCTGAAGAGAGGAAGGTGTGGGTAAAAGGACTCAAGGACAGGGAAAGGTGGAGTGGCCACCCCTCTGCAAAGAACAGGATAGAACTCGAAGAGGAAAAGTTCTGTTTGATTTTCTGTATCTGATGTTCTCTCTCCCCAGCCTGTGCTTCCAGCTGGGATGTCTGAGGGACTCCCCTGTGTGATTTTATCTCAAGCTGTGTGGTTGTGGGAGGTCACCTGGGGACTTCTAGTTCTAATAGAAGGAAAGTCTGTTGCCTGATGCTGGCACAGAAACCTGCTCCTATCTGAGTTCCCATTTTCCTTCTGTGTGCAGCAGACATTATTTTGGCTCCTTCTTTATTGACCATGCAGGCTGTTTCTTGGTAATAAGTAAACAAGTTAATGGGTACACAGAATGTTTGTATTGTGAAAGCATTGTATCAATTTTACACAGCTTTCCTTATAATAAACAAATATTGCACTTAAGCTACTTTTGGGATTTTGATATTTAGCGTAGCAGAGAAATCTCCTTCAATTCTTCATGAAGAATGAGATGTATGACACAAGAGAAAATACACAAAATAACAGTTCTAATTCACATAAACCCAAGGAGTTTCAGGCTATGAGACTCTTTAGCAGTTACTGGAATGAGGACACCAGTGGGCAGGAGTGCCATCCAACCAGCTCCTGAAATATTGCACAAGGAGAGGGGCCACACGTGTGGTATTTCCTTACTTTCTGATGAAACTGAACCACTTAGTGAAGCTGCTGCTAGAAATGTTTTTTTCTTTTTCAAAGGGTTATCATGCTCTGCATGTAAGCGAGGGCTTCCTCGCTCTGCTGCTGCTCCATATGTGTGCTGGATGAGATCCGTGCAATGCACTACATCCATCTGCTGTCTCAAAACTCTCTGCAAAAGTGCTAAGCAATAAAATGCAAATCTTCATCCAAACAATTCTATATACTGTTGAAGTGCATGCAGGGCTTGGGAGACCGGAATAGGAAGTATTTCTTTAAGAAGCCAAATTAAGAATGTAGAAACAAAGTATTTTTACAAGTCCATACCTGGACAGGTTTTCAGCAAGGGATTGGCATTTGCAGAGCCCAGGTATTTCTAGATGAAACAGTTGTTCACCACAAACCCAAAGCTTCAGGTAATTTAATAACTACAATGAGTATCTCAGGAAAGCTGTAAAGAGAATTTTCTTTAAGCTGTGCTCTGAGTAATAAATTATATACAGTATTTCTCATTTTATATAAATAACACAAAGAATGTCTTTTTCTACAGAATGGATGAACAATACCAACAATTGATGTCAGCATTAACTTTTCAAATCATATTACTTAAAAGGACCAGGGTTATAAAGTGTCCACAGACAGCTTCATTTTCTCTCTGTCTTCCTAATGCACATACACCAATGACTGTTTGATTCATTTATTGACATAAAACAGAATTGCTTAGAACTAACCACTCATTCATCATAATCACAGTTACAAGAGAGAGCAGGGTAAGAGGTTAACTGCTTGCTAGATGTATCAAGATCTTTGGTATATAGCAAAGCCTGACTCGATAGAAATCTGATAATGGTCTGCTGAAGGTAAAACATAAGTGTTAATAGTTAAATAAAAAAAATTGATAAAGACTGTGCTGTAAAACACTCACATTTCTAAAGTTAATTAAAAAGTGCTGATCAAAGTGAAGCCCACTTTATAAATGTTACTTTAAGATATTAAAGATAAGATAAAGAATAAAGGTCAGTTTTAAAAATAAGTGCATTTTAAAAAAATTAATTTTCCATTAATTATTTTGTTTCTTCTTGGCAATGCTTTCATCAATAATTAAAATAAAAATAATGTGAAAATGTTATTTTTTTACTTTTAGTAGTTTAAGTTCAGGCACAGTGTTGAGAAATTGATATTTTAGTGTGTCTACATTAACAAGATATATAAAAAAATCAATTTGAAGTAAGTGGGAGCAGCTTCTGTTCTTAATACATGCATGTGATGGATTCAGTAGTGTGCATCATAAAATATTCAAAGGCTACACTTAATTGTGTAAATATAATCCTGGCTCGGAAACTTGGTCTCAAAGATGCTCCCAGGATCCAAAAAAGCCCCAGGGAGTAATTAATTGAATTCTCCAATGTTAAAACAAAGCAGATTACATGAGTTTTATCACTCACTTCAGCCTCTCCCAATGAAACAGTTCACAAAGTGTAAAACTTCACTCAAAGTTCTTGTTTTCAGGAGCTGAGACACCTGGTCTTGCAGGCCAGCAGAGTGGAGAGGAATGAGTAGCTAGCAAAGTGGCTGTGTACACGGAATTCCTGCTTTAGTACATCTTTTCAACTCAAATGCTTTACTAGATTGGAATGAAACATATTTTTTAAATAGAATTGGTCACTGATAAAACACAACTACAGTTAGATCTGCTGAACTGATCAGAGTAAAGCTCAGGAATCTGGAGCCAGGTGAAAGTGAAGTAAAATTTTCCCCCCCCTCAACCCTCATAATTAACTACCTAAAACTTGAGAGGTGCAACTACAGCAGGCACCTACAAGGTGATCCTACAAGGGTTCAGGAATGTGGTGAACTTCAGAGTGTATGATATTAATTCTTGATTCTATTTCAGCAACACTTTCATGAACATCGCATCAGGCAGCCCTTTTCCTTTCAGAGACAAGTAGAAAATGTCCCAGAATTTACCTGGTTTACTAAAGAATTCTGTGATGTCCATTAATTCATTCTTGCTTCTCCTGTATTTCTGAGTTATATTTTAGACTAGAGCACCCTACCTTAATGGAACATATTCTATCAATTTTTTAAAAAATAGGACATTTTCTCTTTTCTTTGTATGTCTTTAGGGTTTGTTTGTGGTCTTGACATTGTATTTCTTTGTTCCATCTTTGCCAAACGATTATTGTTTGTGTAAAATCCAGCATTGAAATTAAATAGCTGAACTTTTTCTTTCTAAGATGCAAGTTCTTATTTTTCAACACTTTGCAGCTTCTTAACCCAATTTAAAAAAAAAATATGGTTAGAAAGTCTTAATTTTATGGAACAATTGTGTCTCCAAATCAGGATACTGATTTTAATATTTTTGAAAAGCCATTTACGCTGCAACCGTATTGAATCTCCCCCATGCTGTACATCCTCTGAAGAACAGTTATTAGAGTTCTCTTATCTCTTAGAGCTGTCTTGCCTGCGAAACTTTTTATCATTGCCAAGTTATTGGCCTCTTTAATTGATTATACATTAAGGCAGCATCCCACCCTAGTAAATAGTCCATATGTTTCCTTACTGTGTTCACTAGGGCCTGACAGTATATCTGTGTTGGTAAGAAGTGGGAATAGGTTTGAAAGGAATCTTTTGCCCCAAGATTTGCTTGATGCAAACTCTGATTCTCTCACCTTGTAAATATCAGAAATTCGTTGCCGTCCACACCAAGATTTTTCTGATCCACTATGGAAACCAGAACCTAATATGTTCTTAAATTTTTGAGTCTTGCAATGTGATAAAGAAACAAACAAGCTGCATTTCTCATACTTGGCAGCCTCATTCCTAGATAATCCCATCTGAGAGGTCACTATTACCATCATCATACTTGTGTATAATTTTTCTGTTAGTTACTTGGTTTTCGATCTTTTGCTGTTGAAGAATTTTTTCTATGGACATAACTGTAACTTTTAGAGGATGATGAAGGAATCATAACCACACACATTGAATTATCTTTTTTGCTGGATTCCTCAAAAGATTTGCAAGACTTGTATGCTCTTCCTCCAGATTCCAGATTTTTACATTAGATAACATATATGCATCCTCCTCAGCTTGAATAATTCTATAATTATGGACAAATAAAAAATTTTCTTCCTTATTTTTTTAAACTGAATTGATACATTGTGATTACCACATTTGCATTATGGTTTTGTTTCATACAATGTAATATTGAGCAGTAAGTTATAAAAATAATCAGTCCTGTTTTAAACATTTAGGCAGAGTTCACACATTCAAAGAGAGTTTTTTTTTCCAAGACCTCATAGATTCTTGTACTTTACCCCAGAAACATGCTAGCCTAACCTTTTTTTTTTCTTTTTTAATAAATATTCCTCCCTTCTCTTTTTAATTTTGGTGTTTTGTTTCTTTGTATGACTAAACTCCTTCATTCCTCCAAAACAGCCATCCCTTTGAGATGTCTCTTGTTCATGGGTTTTTTCTCACCCACCCACCTGCCTTTAACCATTTGGTTACCACTTGAAATACTTCATCATCGAGATTCAAACTCATTGTCCCATGGCCATTGTTGCTTAGCAGAACACCCATGCTTGCTTTCTACACAAACACACACACAAATTAATAACTGAGTGGAACTCCTCCTCCTCTGTGCTCCAGAAGGAGCTGCTCCAAAAAGAAGCCATTTATAGTATCAATGAGCTGCTTCTCCAAACCATGTACAGATGTGTTATTCAACCAGTTAATATTGGGGTAGTTAAAATCACCCATTATTATTTTTCTGGCAGATTTTGCCACTTCATTAATATCTTTCAACATACTGAGTTGCTTGGCTGTTCCTTCTTTTACATGGCTTATATCATATCATGCCATCACAGCATATTCTGTAGTTTCGAGTTAATTGCCCAATTAACAGTGGTATTCATGAAGTGCTAGGAAAATTCCACAACTAATGATTTGGACAATTTCAAAATAGGTTGGTATTTCATAGTTTAAAATGTCAAACATGCCAATAGCTGCAAGCTTAAGACTGTGCAGGCTTAGAACCCAATAGCTCGAAAATTCTGCATCTCAAAAATCCTAATCCAGCCCTCAGAAACATGTTTCCCAGACCCAAGCATTTCACTGTAGGGAAGTTCTGCACTACATTAATTTGTTCCTTGACTGGTGAGGTGGAAGCATGAAATGGGGCCTCCTGCTATTTTGGGAAAATATGGAATAAATACCTTCTGGTAGCAGTGAATGCACTCTTACCTCCAACCTGGCCCCAGATGAGGTTTAGGGCAGCCCTGGAGACGCTGCTACAATAATGGTTATTTATATGCTTACAAGACTCAGGAAAATGAAGATGTGAGTGAGTTAAAAGGTTGTAGGATTTGCTAGGGTACTTTGTGCTTTGCTTTCCCGTTGCCTGGATTAGGTAGGGATATTAACAATGCGTAGTTAGCTTTGATGGGTCATTGTTCCCAGATGCAACTGAGAGTTGCCAATATACTCTCTAGGCAGTGATCTGATTTTTTTTGTTTTGTCTCACCAGCTGCCATGCAGAGATGCCAGGGGATACAGTGCCTCTCCTTTCTGCCTTTTTTCTGTACCTTCTGTGCCATTTGTGAGTTGCAGGACTGAGGTCATGCCATTGAATTAGTTTACAAAGTCTGGGGAAGGGCTGGGGCTGTAAAATAATTTCATTATCACCACTGAAGAAAGGCAGTATTCATTTCCAGTCTGGAAATTCAGGGTCAGAGACATGGGTGTGATAAAGGAGACAAGTCACTGCCTCAGAGCTAAAGGATCACAGGCTGAGGGGGGTATTTCTGACATGTCACATAGAATCATAGAATATCCGGAGTTGGAAGGGACTGTCAAGATTCCTCGAGTCCCACTCTTGGCCTTGCACAGGACAAATCACACCCAAAAATATCACACCATGGGCCTGAGAGCATTGTCCAAATGCTTCTCACTCTCTGTCAGGCTGGTGCTGTGACCACTGCCCAGGGGAAAGCAGTTGGGCACTGGTTGGTTCCAGTGCCCAACCACCCTCTGGGTGAGGAACCTTCTCCAGAAATCCAACCTAAACCTCCCTGACACCATTAAAGCATTTTGAATTTCCCTACTTATCCAGTCTGTTGAGACTCTATTGGTGAGCTAATGCAAACTGCTCAGAGGTATGTACATATGTGATTAAGGCCTTAATTCAGCAAGGTGCTTTAAGTACTTTGAGGTACTTCCTTGCAATAGACAGGACTTTGCAGGAGTTAAAATCTTATAAATACTAAGGTCTTTGCTGTGATTGTACTGATTATTTAAGTATGGCTGCTGGATAGCTCTTTTTAAAAATTAAATTACTGAAATACTCTCTTGTTTAGATCTTGCTTTTAGTCCTTCTTGGAGTTGTGGCAGATTCTTTAGGATGTTATAATTTAAATTTTATAACAAAAATATAGTGAATTGTCTTGTCTCATTTCTCTTGGCAACTCAGCAAACTATCATTAACATTTTTCATCAGTATTCTGTTTAGAGTTTTCTAAACTGAACAGCATAGTGGCAACAGCTCATTTTTAGATGCTGTTACAGTTCTTTCACATCTTTATAGTAGTGTAGTAAAGCTGAATTTACTGGCTACCTTGAAAGCGGAGTAAGACAGCATTAGAATCTACATTAAAGTGATTCAATACTCTTTAGAGAAAAGCCTTCTTAACATGAGATCAGATACAGTATGTGTTTTGGGGGTAGTTTTATAAGGATTGCCAATAAACTTGAATGCTACCAACAACAGCTGCTTTTTGAAATATTGCTCTGTCCAGCCCAATGAAATTTAGGGGGTTTTTCTTTGCTTTGTAAGCACATGTAATCGACATTAGCATTCAGGGGAGCTGCACCTGCAAATGGAAGGGAGGCTATAGCCTGGAGACTAATTTGGTGCTTTAGCTTGGTGAAGATGGGAGGGATCAGCTTTCACTTGTTTCTCCTTGAGAGTTAGTGCCAGTGTCCAGTCTCTGGGGTAAGTACCATGCTCTGATTTTTCCAAAACATTTTTCTTGGTGGCCATTTAGTTTCTCTCTAGTTTGGGTGCAGAGAGAGGATGTTTGTTCTCATGAACTAAGAAAATGCAAACCCTTCAAGGTCATTTGGTGTTTGAGTCCAGGCAGGTTGACCTGTGGTTATTGTTCCTGGTTTTATAGCTCTGAGCAGCTCATTTCATCTTTCTTTCCCTTCTTAATCTTTGATAATTTATTTTTTTTATTTTTTTAAACGATAATCTTAGAACGGGTGGCAAAGTCTGGTGCCCAAAAGAGGGATTCACCACAAATGGCTGTAACAGTGCTTTCAAATATTACAATTATAAATACAGTAGTAAGAGTAGTAACAACTGCTACTACTTGTATTACCATTCAGTAGGGGCAATTTTAAACTATTGACATATTAATAACTCTCATGCTACCCACACCCACTAGGAAATATCTTTCTGCTTTTAAATGGTACATGGCTCTCGGTGTTCTAGTTATTATAGAAATTACATGTGTTTCTTCCCTTTTTACTGTTTTTCAATAAATATGAACCAAGGCTTATTTTCAGATTAAGATTCAGTTGTAGAAATAACCCCTTCAGCCAATCATAATTGTAGGGAATTTTACATCAATTTAGCCATGGAAAAAAAAATGTGGGTATTTTGTATAAGATATGTTCATATGTTTCCCATATGGCGCAATTGGGCATTTAGTGTTCATCAAAGAATTGCTTTCACTGCTTTAAACCCAGTAGTTTGATGTTATTTCTTTCAAAATGTGACAGGTTTTAAATTTTTGTTTTAGGTCAGATGCAGTAAATTAATTTCATTTTAGCCTTAATAAATTTTGAGAATATGACCAATGAATATCATCATCAAACAAAAAAAAATAATAAAAAGAAGATTAAGATATCTTTTTAAAATGGTTGTCTCTGATTCAGTTAAAGTTTTTGTTTTACTCCAAAGTAGGAACCATAAAATTAAGTGAAAATCAAAATAAGTTCCTTCTGTCATTAATCAGTTGCACTAATTCTACAAACTGAAAAACAGCAGGGATGTAAAAAGTGATTGACCTTTCATTGTTAATATAATCACAATATTATCATTAATGACTATAGTGACAAATGCAGTATTAAAAACTGATCAGAATGAAAGAGAATGATTTTTGCAGTTAAAAATAGAACTGACAATCAAGAGTTATCTTATTAAAATAAAATGGACTAGTGACAAAACACAGATATAAGCAGTGTAATATAAGTTCCAAGATCTAGAAATATTTTGTGTTTTATCTAGGTGAAAACTAAAACTTTATTTTGTGGAAAATGGTATTTATAATAAATATATTAAACTTTGCCTTGATAATTTAATATTCATTGTTGATAATGCTCAAAAATTTGGAGAATTGATGCTTAGCCTTCAGGTTAGGAGTTCCCAAATAATTGGTTAAAGTGATGAAAACAGTTATTTTTACCCTTCTAGTAATGCATATGAAAAGTCACTGAAATATCCTACAAATATGTAATTCTGTCCAGGGAAGGTATAAGTGATATTACTATAGGGAACAGTTTTAGCCTTTAGCTCTTTGTACTGAAAACTAGATTACTTAGCAGAGTCAAACTTGCTCTCAAATTTCTCTGCCAAATTTGACCAACAATCTCTTTGGTAGTGTTGCAAAAGTCTGTTTGCAAAACCACTTTCTGAGCCTAACAAAGCTGATAGAAGTGCTGAATTCTGCTGTCCTAAAGTGTTCTTTCTCTCTTCAAACACATAGGATTACAATTTTTTAGTATTTTTGTGAGTGGAAGGGAGAGGTTGTCTGGTGTTAGGGAAAGCAGCACATTTTTTGAGACTTTTTTTTTTTAAGAAAGCAAATACTTGTCTGAGCAGAAGAACCTCGTGGAATAGTCCCTTATACAGTGTTTAAGGCCAGTACATTTGAAACAACAGTTTTAAAAACAGGGAGAAAAGAAGGAAAAGGATGATTCCTAATTACACTTATTTCCTGGACCGTTTCTCTGTTTTGCTATCAAGATTCTAAAAAAACTATGAGTTTACAAACTTTAAGCTCTAAAGGTGATCCCAGACACATCCTGTTCTTGGTTAAAGGTTCTGCTATATCACTGCTAGGACAAAAAAGTGAAGTGCCTCTCCACCAGCTGCAGAGAAAGAAGGTGATTTGAATGTTAATGAAGGACAGAAGTTTCATAGTAACAGAAAAACAGAGGCTCCATAGATAAGAGAATATTTTCCCAGGACGTCTCAGTCTGCAGTTGTTGTAACCGGAGGAAGTAATATTACTAGGGAGGTATTTAAATGTCTTTAACAGATATTAGATGATGAAGTGGAGTAGTCATTATATTCCTATCCAAGCTCCAGTGCATGAGAGGTCTTTTGAAACACAGTCTTTTGAGAATATCCACTTAGTCCTGTTTCTAGACTCCCAGATTAGTTTGGGCATCCTATTAGTCTACAGAGTTCTAACACAAATGATTTCTCAGAGAAGTTACTAAAGCAACAAAGATGATAAAGTTCAATGTCTTTATAAATCTAAATGCCCACACTCCCCTTCTGTCTCGTCTGGAAAAAAATCCCTGCTCCAACAGCATTGAAATTCTTTCCTGATATTTCTGCATGAAGTTTTTTTTAACATGTCTTGCACCTGACAGTGCCATTGAATTGCTCATAACTCTCAATGCAAACATATGAATTCCTTATTACTCCTGCTTTCTCTTTAGTTCTGGTCAGTTATTGTTTCAGGAGCCCCATGACAAAATCCATTATTTTAAACTGTCTGATCATTCACGTAGGTGGTCCTACAAACACAAACTGGAATTCAGGGCCTTTTCTGCCGTTCCCCTCTTTAAGGATTGAGTCCACCTACTTATACTTCAGGTCTTCAAATCACTGAATTACCTAAGGTTGGAAGGGACCTTAAACATAATTTCATTCCAATACTTCACACCTTTCACTAGACCAGGTTGCTCAGAGGCCTACTCATCCTGGCCCTGAACACTTCCAAGGATGGGCTATCCACAACTTTTCTGAGCAACCTCTTTTACTGCCTTACCACTCTCGTAGTGGAATTTCTTCCTGTCATCTAATCTACACCTCTCCTATTTCAGGTTAAACCCATTCCCCTTATCATCTTATCACTACATGTTCCTGTAAAAAGTTCCTCATTGGCTTTCTTGTAGCTCCCATTTAGAAACTGGAAGGCTGCTCTAAGGTCTGTGCATAATGTTCGTTTATTATTAAAAACATTATTACTGGTGTCCTCAGCAGCTGTTGGGTTTTTATTTTAAAGCAGATTAACAGGAAAGTAGCAGTGAGATCACAATAGCACCACTGAACTGCTCAGAGAATGGCTGTGAGCCTGTAAAGGTACTGCATTTGTCATTCAGATGGATGACTTTTCCTGCCCATGGAATAAGGGAAGTAATCCGTCCTCATTCTGCGTAGCTCTCTCTAAGCAGAGGCATATATTTGGTTGCCAAACTCTCCTTTCCATTCTTCGACTAATCCCAGGGAAAGGTGGAAATATGTTGAAAAGCCTGTGACACATGGTGGATGAGTAGTTCTTTGCTCCCAGAGCACTCATCTGTAGTGCTTGACAACCCCATGCTTTTCCTTGCTCTTATTTAGTATCTTGATGGAATTGCTGTGGGATCCATTAAGTTTAAGTTTCTGTCATACATAGGAGATGTGTGGCTTTCTGGAATAATAAAGCCCAATTCTGGCTCTCTGAATACCCAGTAGAGAGCAGAATGAAGATCAAACTGGCTTAAGCTAAAACCAAGGAACATGCAACTAGTGGTGTCCCTCCAAAATGTCTTTCTCTGTTGAATGTACCTCACATTGACCTGATAGATTTCAGATAAATATGAATAATCCTCACTTTGCAGGAGAAAAAAAAAGGGAGCTCTATAGCCAAGTGCTATTTGGAAATGTTGATTTGTGAGGACAATGAAACAATGAGCTCTCTTTTCCCCTTAAATTCTGATTTTTTGCTTTTTTTCCCACATCCCTACCGTGTAATGTCTTCTGTAATGACAAACTCTGAAAAGCACTTATGTAATAGTCCATAAATCTATTTAACTTTCTTGCTAACTATCTTTGAGTACCTACTGTTGCCATCATTACCGTGATATCTGAGTATCTTCCAATAATTTTTATTTTTTTGAATAATGCTAACTTTAGATAATTTAAAAGGAGGGAGGTGATAGCTTTGCTCACAGTTCCCAATCAGGAATGGAAACTCATACACAGAGTTTTGAGAATCCCATCTTACATCTTAAATTGACACTGGTCAATGACACAGAAATTATAAGTTAAGTTTTTTTCTTTCTTTTTTCCCCAGCAGGATACATCTATATTCAACAAACAGGGTGAATTAGCCACTGCTGGGGGTGGGGGGTGGGGGTGGTATTACCAGCACACATTCAATAGATTTATTTTGGTTTGCCTAATCTAAGTTTAGCTTCATAACTCTAAACTATATCAAAGTGAAGTCACCCTTTTCATTTATTCATCTCATAAAATTGGTAAAATGTCGGTGGTGTCATGGGATCAAATATGCAGATGCTCCTTCTCTTTCTTATTTTTACACTTGTGCAGGCAGATAAGTTAAGGTTAATTCCAGATGGATATTAGAGGCTAAGGTAGAAAGTAAGATGAAGAACTCTGGAAGCTTAGAAATGTCATCCTGTTTCTTTAAATATAATGCAGTCTGTTGTCATGTGCTGGTAACATCAAATATCATCTGAGCATTCTTTGGACTCTTTGTCTCCACGTGCTACTGGCACATGCACATATTTATGTCCATTTTGTAACAGTCCATGCTGGACTTTTCCTGTGCTAAAATTGCTTCCTCAGTGCAAACCAACTCTGCCAGCAGGAGAAATTTGTATCTGTTCCATGCATTAATACAATTATGACTTAAAAGGCCACTCCTTAATTTCTTCCAGCTAAAGTTTCTTCTTATTCTATATTATGGTGTGAAGGTGTCTCCTTTTGAGGCAATTAATATCAAACTGCTTTACATCTTTGATTTGTTCTATCAAGTGGTGTGTGACACACAGAGCCAGAATGTTCCCTGGTGTTGCCTTCAGCAATGCTTCTGTGCAATTACTGAGGTAGGAAAAGAAAGGGAAAGGGTAATAATTCTCAATGCTTGTTTTCTTACAATAGAAGGTATGTGTGTAAATCAGATATGGACTATAAATCAGAGTTATTTTCATTAATTCTCTGGTTAATGTTTTGTTCTTATTTACATCTTGGAAAGATGATTCTGGAGAACAGCTGAGTAGGAGGATTCTTCTCTGTAGTCAGCCCTGATGGCTTTGAAGCAATCTCCTTTTCTGTCTGTATGAACATATCATTCTACAGTAGATGGGATCTGCTGGACATGCTCTTGAAGAAACAGACAAGTTAGCAACATTTTCCACTGGCAAATCTCCAGGGGAAAATATTTCTTATAGTCCTTGTATATCTTTATACTTCATCTGCATGCTTTAATTTTTGTGTATCTGTAATCTGCTTACAGGGTAGAGTAGTTGTAGAGTTAAAAGTGGTCTCAGCTTTGAACACAGAATATATTATTCCAGAGCACTTCTAAAGTTTCTGTAGACTTAATAATCACAGTATCACTTTCAAAATGCTACTTTCACTCTGCATATCTAGGGAATGCTTCAGATACTTGCCTCAGACAGCCTTGACAATAGACCTTTCTAAGGCCTTTGAAATCCCAGCAGATTTCAGCAGATTTCCCAGAAATCCCAGCAAATTTCTCTCAGAGCTTTGTTTTAGGTTTAGCAAAAGTTTGAAGCGAACCTGGCAGTTCTAATAAGTTTTATAGAATGATGGAATATGTGAAAATTTCCTCTCAGTTCAATTCAGGAGTCTAAATCCTTCTGCAAGTTTATAGTAGCAATGCTTATAAACGTCTGGTCACTTGTTTTAAAACTTGAGTAAGAATTCTCATTTGTTGCTAACTTTGATTATTCTTCTTTAGGATCCTTTAAAATACATTACAAGAGGTTTTCTGTTGAAAACAGAATGAACAGAGCTTTGCTAACTGACGAATTAAAAGTTTAATCAGCTAACTGTACTTTTTGTGTAGTATTTATGAAGCCTAGAGCTTCAGAGGAGATCAGATTGCTCTTTAAAAACCCGTTTGTGCAATGATTCCATTTCCTTCTTTTAACTGTTTTGAGTACAGCTTCAGTGTGCTATGGTGACAGGGAGAGGAGTGGAGCTGCCTCACCCTCTGAGCAAATAGCTGAATCCAGGAAATGTAGTCCTTGGTGGTAAGCTTATGGAAAAGGATCAAAAGTGTTCTGTTAGGTAAAAAAGTTAGGGAAAGCTAATATATTCTTTCATTTTCAAGTTTTTTGAGAGTTACCTTTTCAATACTTGTTCCTTGAACTCTGAGCTGGGTGGCAAGTTGCCATGTGTTTGTTTGTCCTATCCTTTGGTGTATTCTTAAAACTTTTGGGATACTGTTTTCTGAAATGTTTACGTGCTACTCTATATTATTGCATCTAAATGCTAAGTTTCTTTCAGTAAAATACATTAAATGCATATGACAGGGAAGCACCAAAAATACATGGAAAATGTGAACTGGATAATGACATTCATTGTGGTTAGATAATTTTCTAATGAGTAGGAACATGTGTTTGTTATCTGCTATCAAATATTGACCTACTATGAGATTTTTATTTTCATTGACTATCAGAGATAGAAAAACACCCACAATCTACCTTGTGCCTCTGCCATGGGTTTGCCATTGGCTTGCATTTATTGACTCCAGTAAAACCATTTTATTTGATTGCAAATTTATTTTTTCACTTGAAGACAATGAAACTTTTTATCTTGAGTACTTTCCAGCAGAAAATGAAGTAAATTTGTTTCAGCTCATAGCTTGCTGCCTCTAGTGTGTTCTGCAGTACAGTGAGATTTTTGTATCAGGAGTGTGATGTTCAGACTGGAACAGGAGAGCACAGATATCCCAGAGTTTGGAAGTTGAATGCAAAACAGACCAATCCATTAACTTACAAGTAAGATTTACGACATTTTAGTAATTTTATGCTTTTACATGACTTCGACCTGCTACATTACAAAGCCAGAGTGTGGTTAATGAAATAAGCAGTGTCTATAGAAGGAAAGCCAGAGAGCCTGGTAGAGAGCAGTAAAATGCATAGGAAGAGGTAGAATTGGTCAGCAAATGAGAGGAACTTGTTCTATGAATTGATCATTGCATTGCTTGCACAATAAGGATTATTTATTTATTTATTATGAAAGATACTTTCAAATATACTACCCAGGCAGTTGTATATGAAAAGCTTAAACTCAATTAGAAAACAAAACAGGAAGACTGATTCTATGGATGCAGGGCAGCCCTTACCCTAAATGACACAATCAGTATCCACCTTTATACATCAGGTGAGGTTTGTAGTCCTAGAGCAGTGAATATGATCTTGGGCCATCATCCTGCACAGAATGAGTAGGAACTGGCAGTCATGGTGCTCTCAATGATATACTGATGTGCACCAGTTCAGCTGAAGGTTGATAATTAACTTATGCTAAAGTGTTATAGTGAATCAGTAAGGAGTCAAAGTATTCAAAGCATGTGCTCTGCTGTAGAACTCTAAATAAAGGCATTGTACTTGTGTTGGTACACATGCTCAGAAAAAATGAGCATACCTTAGTGACCCGAGGTTAGTATTTTTCATGAGCACTTTGTGCTGTATGCACCTTTTTGGTTCTTGTTTTCCTGGATTTTTGTTGGACAGACCTTTGATATTTTGAAGTTATAATGTAAATTGAAAGGCTGGGAAATGGATTCTTTTTCAAATTTTAAAAATAAGAACCGTATGGTTTATAAGTAGCCAGCCACCTCAGGTGAGTCTGCAGGAGTCATTTGATGCAGTAGGTGAGGAAAGTTTTACAAATGACATAAACATGCAGATAGGTCAGTAGTTTCAGTTTCAGCATCCTGTACAAATCAAAGCATATCTGGATATGTGATCTGATTTGCTTTTGCCCTGCAAAGCCATGAAGTCCAGCTTGGTTTTCTGATGCAGACTAAGGTGGGGGGGATTAGGTATAGATGTTCTTAAAGGAGGAAAAATGGACTCTTGGCAAACCTAGCAGATGTTTTGACACACTCTTGGAGTTGATAAGAATAATCATAAATTTAAATGTTTCCTTGCCTTGCACAGAACCCAGACTCAATAAATGGCTTTGAATTTTTTATGAATCACTGAGCACCCTGTTTTACTAATAAGAGCAAGGTTTTTTGGCAGGGGAATTGGGAGGAACAGGACTATGAAAGATGTTGTAAGGCTACTGATGGAGAGTCGTATAATTTTACTAGTTGCATAACTGCTTTTAACTACTAAATTCTCTCTGATTAAAATAACAATCGAGCTTGTAATTTTTCTGAACAGCTGCTGCTACAGGGGGTCATTACCTTGGAGAGCTTTGAAATAATCGTACTCCTAATACATGAGTTATGTAGTCTCATGTTTTACAGCAATGCACAAAGTTTAAAGTCTATAGTAGAATGTTATTTGAAAGCTGTCAAACCATGTTAAAAAAGACTACATCGTCAAAGGCCCTTGTGGCCAGGATTCAACATGTAGCCTTGTCTTACTCATTATAAAATGCATGTTTATAAAGTTCCACAGAGCATCCAATTCCCAATTCACTTATATCAGCAAGACTTAACTTGCTCATTAATCTAAATTCTTTTGCAACTTTAATCTACATGTTTAATTAATCATAAAATGAGGCGGTAAGTAATTTCAGCAATGTGTGGCTTGTTATCAGATGCATTTAATCACTCTTCTGTGAGCTCATTTGGAAACACCTGAAGATGTCGAGAGCAGTTTGAATAAGCATAAATTATTCTTTGTCAGTGTACTTCACTCAACTAATAAGACATTAATTTAAAAGGCACTGTTCGTCATTTTTAGATCTTCACCAATATTTTTAGCTTAGCAGTATAAATCTAATTGTACATACTGTATGATTCCCAACATAGTGCCCAACATTGAAAAGGGTAAGAGTTATATTGAATTCATTTTTCTTATTTACATGTAATTATATCATGTAATCGTAATTTTAATGAGGATTAACCATAGGTATCAAATCTGTTAACTGTTCAAATGTTTTTGGAATAAGCTGCTAATTACTTGAAATGTTAAAGAATATTAGATGGTACAAAGAGTTAGTGATTCTGTTCTTTCTTAACAGATAATAGCTCTTGTCATATTTGGAACACTTGTCACATAGTAACTTGCTGCAGCTATGTCTAAGTAGCTCAAATGTAGGTAGGATTAGCTTTTGAAAATACAGAAACAAAGGCTGCAATATTGCTGGGCCCATTACATGAATAACTGCTCTTTCATACGCTTACGCAGGATTACATTGAATGGAAAATAATATTCCCACTTTCCCAGTCACTTAACTATTATGTAGTTGGTGATGGCATTCTAAAAAAAAAAAAAAAAAAGACATGACCTCAGAGCATGTATTTCAAAGGAGCTGAGTAAGTCATACATCTCTTCATGTCAAGAAAATGGGAATAAAAATCACATTTTATTGAATGTCATCACCTGTCTCTCTCTGCTGTAAGAGAGGATGACATTCTATAAGAATAATTATTCCACTGGAAACAAATTTATTTGCTTGCCATGGAGCATCTCAGTTAATCTTGTGTTTGAACAGTGGACTACATTCAATAGTTGACTGGTATGTTCCTGGATGGATCAAAACAGGAAAGGGGAGGATATACCATTTTGCCATGAAGTACAAATCACTTCCCCGCACTTTTTTTCTGCTGTATTTAATGTCTGTGAATGAGCTCTTGTTTTCTCTGACAGAGCAGTGCTCTAACAAGAATAATATTGCTGTAAGTGCCCGGCCATGTTAAAGTTGCCGCACCATTTATACCATAGCAATAAATTGTGGCAGTTGATCCTTTTCCCCTGCTGTCTATGTGTTCCTTTCTACAGCAATTTAGGTTTTATTTTTGTTCAGCTGCCTTTTGCAGATGGGGCTGATTGTTTGTTTCTGGAATGCTAAGAGTTGGGGAACAGTAAACCTTTTGCAGTGTCATATAGTACCTATCACCGGGCTGGACAGTTTAACAACATTTTATGAAACCACAAAAAACTATGTACAGATTACATTTAGGGTCTGACTAAAACACATACAAACAAGGAAATATGAGCTCCTTCTAGGCCTTGCTCCATGTAAACGTTTATTCCAATTTATTTACTCCTCAGACCATAATGAATCCTTCACACATGTTACTTGACCTGTTTTTGTCTGAAAAATGTCTTTTGAAACATCTGTGGTTGAGTTCCAAGATAAAAAAGAAAGAAGTCTTAGTCCAGTAAACTGAAAAATAACCAGTTCGATTTTTCTGTAATTACTCCTAAGTTAGGGAGTGTTATCAATGTCTAACTGTAAATATTTCAGTGTGTGTGGATGGAGGATTTTCAGTAATCCCTAAGCCTGTTGCTGTGTTTGAACCAGAATTTGAACCATTCTTTCCTATGTCCAAGTAGCTAATTTTTTTTTTCTGTGGGTAGCCCAAGATGAAGACTTATTCCTCTTTTTTTTCCCCATTTATTTTTTTTAATTTAAATTTTTTTTTCTGGAGCATGGACAACCAGAGCTAAAATGTGAGGGTGTTGTAAGAGATCCTGAGCAAAAAGCATCATTAGAATCAGTGCTTTAACATATAGCTAACATGCAACTTGTGATAACTCTAAGGAAAAATGCCTGTACTTCATTAGGCAGTAGGTGAATTTGAGAAGTTTCCCTGCTAATCACATTGGCCTTTGAAGGGAACCTTCTAATCACTTGTTTATATAGAAATTGCAGAGAGTTCATGCTAAATACATCCAATTTGCATAATATATTTTGGCCTTTTCTAATTGTTTGGATGTATCTGTTATCTGCTTCAAGCCAAAAATATTTATTGACTTCACGGACTCATGTGGGATGTCGTAAATAGAAATTCGTCATAAAGATACAGCTTTTAAATTTGCAGAAACCCATGTTTTCCTTTTGCAAGTGAAAATCCTGTCTTCAACAAGAAAAACTTTCATTAAATTCCAGGGTTAAAAACTTCAATGAACAGTCCTCCCTCAAAGAAGTAAAACAAAACAAAGGAATAATTTTTGCCTCTCTAAGTTTGTGCCTTTAAAGTTTGCATTTCCAAATGTTTCTGTTTCTATGACTCCTAGATGCAAGATGTAAGACTCCTTGAAAATGTAGAGAAGAAGAGATTCTTTTGCTTATATTATTCTGTCATGGCTTGAAGGAAAATCCCACCCCAAAAATCCTACATTTGTAAGAGGTGGCATCATGGTGTTCTGCCATAAACCTAACTTCTAGAAATAGTGAGACAACAGTAGAGGTGTTAATATTGAAGCGCCTGATTTATTGTATTTAAATATTCCAAGGCAGAGAACAAAGTTCTCTGAGCAGGTAACCAGGGCTGAGCAGATAAAATTGCTCAGCCCTGGTTACTTCATATCATTTTAGCTCATAGTACAAATTCAAGTAGCCACGTGGAAGAATCATCTTTGAAAATCATATATGCCAGCAAACAAGTGAAATTGCTGAATTTTTTACAGAAATGGAGAAATAGTCAGTAGAGGCCATAGAAATTAGTCTGGATCTGTGCAATGGTGTGCTACAAGGCCACACCTATAATGGCCAAAGAATTGAAAAGCTAGTAGTGAAAAAACAAGTACATTTATTAGCTGAGCACTTTTCTAAAAGGGAGGAAACTCAATAGTAGTTCTCTCAAAACTTTATTTGCTCTGATAAATATGACTGTGAAATATTTCATTTAGAAAATGTCCAATTGGAGGGAAGTGTTAAACTATGGTTTTCAGAAATGTGGGCTAGCAGTTTTTTGGCTATCTTTGAGTGTTTGGGCCTCATCATTGTTAGAAAGCAAGGGATCTGACAGCCAAGCACAACCTCAGCTTTGAAACAAAATTTCAAAAGGTAAATCTCTTAGCTGAGGGCTGTGAATCTTACACTTTCCTACCAGGAACATGTGTTCGAGAGACTGTTCCCTATTTTACCAAAATGTGAATCTGACTCTTCTGCTTGTGTCAAAGTATTAATTTGAATTAACAACCTTTTCCTGTTTCTGAAGAAAGTGCCACAGTCTGTGCTTCAGTTTTGTTCATTGTGGGATGTGAAACTTCTGCGTGAAAAACAATTCTTTGTGCTAATTCTCTTTTATGTGAATTTATGACATTTTGATGCTTGAAACTTGCCACTTGGGCCAAAATGCAAGTGCAGTAATGGTAGTGTACTACATCTTGTCCTGGTCTCTTATTTAGTGTAATTAATCCGTGAATTCACAATTGTTGAAGATTCTCATGTTGCAAAGGATCCACATAAATGAATAATTACGTAAGGTGAAAGGAGAGTCCTGAGTTACTTGAGGCATTGAATTTGGCCAGTAGTTGCTCTTTTTGACATAAAATTAGTTTATTGTAAGAATACTTTTTGCATCACAAAATGCAGCTTGTGAACATTGCATTCTGCAGGATGTCCCACGAAGGGAAATACAGCAGATTATCAAAGGAAATTATAAACTTCCTGCAATTTCCTAGATATTAAATGGAAGAATTCTTAGTACTATCACACCAGGCTTTCTTACATTTAGGTTATTGAAAAGCTCGAAAACTGCGCAGAGAAAGTAAAAAAAAGAGAGATATTTTATTTAATTATTTTTAGATGCATAAAGGAACCTCCAGAGACATCTACTTAATGCTGTGGGAATTCTGAAACAGGCAGTATCTTTCTAACAAACATGTGACAGCCCTCAAGTTTGCTTCAGAGACTAAGTCTGACAAAAAGAAATCATTGAGAGTAGTAAACTTTTGAAATACTTACTATTTACCCTTGAGGACATCATTAGTCACCAGCGCTATGGCTACTTTGGAAAGAAGAAATCTTGAAAAGCCCAGGAAAATATTTTTGTGAATTTTGGACAGCCTTTTTGGAGTAGTGCTGCACTCTAAAGTTGATTTACATTCACCCCCATAAATAAACTCCATACAAGACCCATTACTTGATTCAGTCAAGCTTGTGTTGGGGAGAAACTTGACACAATAAATAAAAGCCTCCCGTTGGACCAAAGAACATTTTGGTCCCATGAAAATTAAAAGACTGATAGAATTCTTTGTATTATAGATGCAGTTAATTTTGCATATAAAATATAGGAATAAAATAATTTAGAAACAACCTACAAACACCACAAGCCATAAAATAAAAAAGGGAGGGGGATAATAAAAAAAAAAAAAAGAAAAAGTGGAAGAGGAAATCTATTTATGGAAAAAACAGCTGGCACTTGTATTGCGAATTGCAGGAAAATTTTGTAACCATAGTAAACTTTTTAATATAATTTCTTTTTAAAGCAGACTCTTCCCTGAAATAAAAGATATCTTTGTGCTTCAGGACCTATTTAAAACTCATACTTTGGCATAATTTTCAACAAGTCCATGGTAGAACATGTCTAAAAGCTTCTCTCAGAGAGAAGGTGGGTGTTATTTTAAAGCTTTATAAGCAGCCTGCTGAGTAGTGGCACCCTAATACCTCACACCAGTGAACAATCTATTAATTATTTAATTATGCTGCAGTTATGAACAAATTTCTAATAATCAGCATGACCTGTCAAATGCAAGGCAGACTTTGGGAGGCCTTAAACCCACTGGTGAGGGTACAGGGTTTTTTTTTGTGACCTGCTGGTATCTTTAGCAGAACCCTGACACAAAAAGGAATTTGGTGCTCAAGGACAGGTCAGCAGGGCTGGAGAGCACTCCTATACTGCTGTTCTTGACCACCTGGATGAATGCCTTGACAGTTTTCCCTGGTTATTTTTCTTAGGAGTTGAAAATGAATGCAAATTTTGATCTCTGATTTGCTGATGTGCTCTATGTTGCTGATATTCTTACTGCTTGGACAACTGGCTACTGACCATTAGTTCTGTGGATGAAAGAGCCGTGGAGAAATTGTTGTTTTGCTTTTTTTCTGAGCAGTCTTTGTTAAAATTGTCCTTTCATCTCCATGGTATCAAAAGGGCACTTTTTAACAAATAAGAGAAGGCATCACCTTTAAAATAATCTTGTCTTTTAATTAACCAAGTGTAACTATTGTGACTTTTATTCCTTTATTTCTGAGTTCTGAGGTAACCGAGAGCCCATTTTCTATGACACAGATTTTTTTGCTGTGGTGCCTCAATGAAACGTGCCAAATGATCATGTGTCTTATTTGAAGTGAAAATTGCATTCTGAGTTGTATCATATCCTTCATATCACCCTCATTTTGTACGAAGGGAGTCTGCATGGCCTAGATCTTTCCCATAGGGAAAATTTCAGACCCTAATCAGCTGATGAAAAAGTTGATAGAACTGCCTATACATTAATTTATATAATGCTGAAAGAAAGAAAAGGCTATTTAAGAAGATTGTGAAGGTTCATTGGTGCTGCAGATATTAAAAGAAATGTAAAATCCTATGAGATAAAAGATGGAGGACATAAAGAGGTCATGAGAACTGGTGGAAGGAACTTTGTTTTGCTGGAAAAGATTAAGACCAAGGAGTAATTCCTGGAATTTATTTCTTAAATATTGCTATATTTTACTTATAAAATAAACTCTAAAATAGTCACCTGGTGTAAGAAAAGATATTAAACACTGCTGTGATATAAGAAACCCCACAAAATTGGTGTGATCTATTTAAAATCAAAGCAAAACCACAACAAAAAGCTCCTCCCCCTCCATTTCTCTAAACTTTGCCAGAGTAGGAGTACAACTTTGATCCTCAGCAGAGTTTCAAAAGACCTTGATGGGAGTAAAAAGACAAATGTTTGAACTAGCATTGCTGTAAAGGCACTGATTTAGAACTGGGTGTAGGGAATGGGAAACAGTAATCCCTGAAGCTTGATGACAACATTGAAACCTGTAGGAGTTTGTTCTAATGGTAGAATGTCTGAGGATAGTTTGAATTGCTGACTGAATAAGATATACACTAAATGCCTTTGGAAAACTGCTATTGAATTCTCAAGAAAAAATTGGCAAACACTTGTGATCCGTACTGGAATGGGAATTGCCATCTCCCAGTCACTTAAGGCTGTTGCAGCTCAGCTGAATTTCTCATCTGTCAGGAAAGAGAAGATGCACAAGCGAAGATCTGTGCTAGGGGCTCCAACCAGCAAAGAGAGAGGGAGGGTGCTAAGTGAGAGATTCCTCTTCAGCTTTGACAGTACCAGGCCTTCCCAATATCTCTGGCAGTTCAGCTATTTAATTTGGAGCCGTGCTCATACTTTCAGGAGCTGGAACATCTGGACGCTTCCACAGCCAGTCAGTGAGTTAATTGCAAAGCATAGTGAGCCATTTCTTCATGTCATTTTTCCTCATCTACTGTGGACCTCCAGCTAAGGAGGCAGGCACCATTTGAGTACAAATACTGAAATATCTGCCTTTTTGTCTATGAAGGCTGTAGTTTGATTGAAATAGTACTTGTACTTTAGATTTTAAGATAGTCATCTGGGTTGGCAGGAATTCTTGTTGCATAGCACGTTACTTTCCAAGATGGTTGAGATCCCCATCAATGCCTGCTTATCTTTAGGCTTCAAGTTCCTTAATTCTCTCCAGGGATGACTAGGCAAGCAGCAGTACTCACTGTTGTTTCAGGAAAGAGCAATCTAGGTTTTTGGAAACCAGTAAGTGTAAGGACTGCTCGCTTCTGTTTGGATTTGAAACTATCATAAGGCTGCATAGATATGGGTTTGAGTCAGACCAAAGTAGAGTTACTCGTGTTCAAATATGTTCCAAATATAATAACTCATGTTCAAATATATACTTAATGTTTTTAATAGGGCCCTGAGAGATGATCTGATGAGTACTTAGCAATGGATTCACAACATTACCATTCCACATGAATCACCAAAAGGGTATCTGATTCACATAATATTTTCTACTCCCTCTTCTCCTTCAAGCCTGTTAGAGGTGGTATGTCTAGAAAGTAATTTCTTGATAAAAAGAAAAGGAAGAAAGTGATGTAGGTTAAATAACTAGGGCTACTTAATAATTGCTCTAGAGTTATTGATACCCTGTGGTCTGCTGAATATTTTGAAAACGTGTCCGATGAAAACAAAAGTTAGGAATGTATATACAAGATTTTAATGTGTTAGGTCCTCTGGTTTCAGATCCTAAACATGAAAACTTAAAAATGAGTTCTTCATGATGGTAACTTAAGCTGAAGGCAAGTACAAAACCTATTTTAAATTTTTTGATTGTATTTCTCAGCATTTAAAAATATATTTATTAATATCTGTTTATTCCTTACTCTTCTGAAAAGAATTCATTTTAGTTTAATGTGTTAAGGATAAATTAAATTCCTATGATGATTGAAGAAATAGGCTTTATTTTGTGTATAGGATCATGAATTAGAAACCATTTGATCTACATTCTGAAAGATAGCTTGTGGCATTTGTCAAACTTATAGGAAGTGAAGCAATATTTTGGAAAATGAGTTTCACCTGCTACAAAGAATATTTCTTATATTTTCTTTAAAAAATTCTACTTTCTATACTGTTTAAAATCACATATCCTGTTTCTAGTGTTTGAAAATGTGTACAATGATATGGAAATGAAGCATGGGCTAAAGTGGTTTAGCAGACTTGGGAGCAGGACTTTGAAATTAGCCCTGTGATGCCATTTATGCATTGTTGGGTAAGCTATTTAACACATCCTGTCTTAGTTTCCATATCAGTAAGTGTGCATGAAATGTCCCTTTTACTGTTATAATACAGGAATGAAGATCTGCAATGTAGTTTCCCCAAAGGTGCCAGACATTCCTGAAATGGGCATTATTGGACTCCAATTCTTCTTATTTTATTTGTCTCACTGTATGTAAAGCTCTCAAATAAAAGTAGAGCTCCCTTGAACGGCAGGTTTCACTCCTGCTAAGTTTGCTTTCTAAATAGACAATGCATGTAAAAGTTAGAGGACTGAAAATATTTCACCCTTGAGTGTTGGTAACAAATTTAGATCAAAATCATCCAGACCGATTGCTATGTTATATCAGTCTCTGCAGTTATTACAAACTGTGGACTTTTAAAGCTCTAGATGTCTCTCCTTCAGGACAAAGTAATCAAAGGAGCTTTGAGTATCTGAATATGGGCCAGAGATTAATTGTGGTGTTTTCCTGAGCGCTTGCATGAAAGTCCAGTGGTGAAAGTCCACAGGCATGTTTGAAAAACTCCCGCTTTAAGAGGCTGATAACTCTTAAGACTATAGGGTCCATAGTAATTATTTAGTGTGACTTGCATAATGCAGGCATAGAACAGTCCCTAAAGTCCCCCAGCTATGGCTAGAGGGACAGATCTTTGTGGGACATAGCCTGACTGGAAAAATTCACAGTGACAGCAGATGTACCAGAATCTTTTGTTAATTTGTTTCGGTGTTTGATTTATCTCACTTATTAAGCTGTGTGCCATAATTCTAGTTTGAATTGGTTTAATCTAAGTTTACAGCCATGCTTGTCTGAATGGTTGAAAAATCCTCTGTTATCATGTTTTCTTTCCCCTGTGCTTACTGCTATTTTCTGATCTAATGATTTTTTTTCCTTCAACAAATTTGATGGAGTAAGCCACTTGGCTGCCTCACTGCAGAATGTGTTTTCCATTATTTTAATCTTTCTCATGATTCTATATTAGTCTTTCATAATTGTAAGGGAATTCTGTGGAGAGGTAGTAGTACTTCTCCTGTCACCAAGTTGATTCTGCTGAAAACTTCCCCCTCTTTGCAAATGCTTCTCTTCTCATAAAGCTGAAGCATTTCTCCTGCAAGTGCTGCTGTTTTCTTTCGTATTGCTTATTAGCTAAGTCAGAAGTAAGAAAATTCAATAATATTTGTCAATCATTTGATGTCCTGGTTATGTTTTATTTTCTGTAAAACACATTTGATCCTATTTTAAATATAGTTATTTTTATTTTCTGTCAAGTCCAAAGGAATGCAGGTTGCTACATTATATCTCGTGTTGTAAAGTTTATTCCTCCTCACAGTATCTGAGTTTTTCTTCTTGCATTAAAATTGTATAAATAATACTTAATTTTTATTTTAAAATAGTTATAAAAGGCTGAGAAAGTAATAAGCTTCACAAACTGAAAAGTTTTCCAGCAAGTATAGAAAATTGTCAGAGGAACAACTAATTGATCTCTGCTCCTTTACAGCTGTGTAATGCTATGCATTACTAAAAGCTCCTGTTAAATTAATTAATGATTTCAATTATGAACTTTTCTCCAAAATGTTATGATTCGTATCAAGCTGATAATGCAGTGACCTGGGAGTGTGAAATCTGTGTTATGTAGAGAGTCGCCAGTTAATTGATTCACAAATTATTTAAAGTTTGTTACACCCAGGGGAGTGCTCAGATCCATGACAGCTATTTCTTAAAGTGTGCAAACTCTCTTTTCTTTTAAGATTGTGTTGAGCTAACAAGTATGATAAAATGGTTGCAAGCTGGATATTGGCAGTTTGTAGTGCACCAGTTAATGTATTCAAAGGATTTCTCTAGGGTTTTTTTTGTCCTGTATCACAGCAAATGCCTATATGGAAAAAGAAACTTAACATGTATCAACAAGAAAAGGTTATTGTCTTGTCCAGAAATTAACTAGTCTATCCTTTTAATACCAATTCCTTTTGTGATCTGTAATGTTTCTGTTAACTTTCTGTATAACCTGCTATCACACCTGTAATTTCTGATAATTGCAGAGTAACTAGTTTCCTGTTAAGGGAAATACTATGAGTGTTCCTGAAAAATCTTCTGAGGTTTAAATATAGATTATTTCATACAATAATATTGTGGTAGGCTTCAGCTTTATAGTACAGATGAGCAGGAATTTCACCAACCTGTATTCCAGAAATTAATGTTATTGAATCCTGTGTTTCACTGGCTTTGTCATGTCTTGGTATGTACAGAAGCTTGAACAGGAATCTTCTTACTTGCTACAGATGCAAAGAGACAGGAGGGGATGTTCAGTGTAATTCTGTCTGATTTTAACATCTTAGTTCACGAATTTCACAACAATTAAAAATTGAAATGTACAAAGAATAATATAGAAGGAGGTATTAAAATAAGTTAAAGTACTGTTAATATTTTATAAAGCGTGATTAAATTTTTATAAATGTTATTAAAGCGCAGTTGGGTTGACTTCAGTGTTGTATAAAATGACCGCTTTCAGAAATCCTTCTGTGAGTGCCAGGTCTTTGCTGAAGGGACAAAAGGACTTTGTAGGGCTCCCTGGGTCGGAGGAGAGACCTAGGAGTTTGAGGTGTGTTAGGAGAGGTATGTTTTGTTCTGCATTTCACATGATTGGAATATTAACAAGCATAATTTTCTTCTGATTATTTTTTCTTTTGTACTATCAAAAAATTTGGGCTTATGTGAAAACAGAAAATTATTTTAGATACTGGCAGTTATGTAGCAAAAAGAAAAAAAATCATGGTGGTATCTGGCTATTCTCATCATCTTTCTCACTCTTTGAATATTCTGCTGGCCCAAAGATTTAGTTCTCTTGATTACCAGTCACTTTTGCACTTTTTCCCTTGTATCATCTCCATTACTAAGACAAAATGAAACAATTATAAATGAAAGTGCATCTTGTGTTATGAAGTTGCATGCTGCTGCAGGGCCATGAGAAGCTGCCTTGAAAGGGAGCAACTTAGAACTATTATCTGTATTGTAGAAAAAAAATACCATTTCAAATACTGAGTGACTGCTTCTGTTTCCTAAAATTAAGGAGCCTATAATCTCAGCACCATTAACAAGTGCTGTCATTCAGATACACAGTGTCTGGCTGATTTAAATAAAATGAAATGAAGATAGTTGTTTCTGGTCCCTTGGCTTCACTCATTGCCATAAACATATGCTCTGCGTCCCGCTTCTTTCCATCTTATTTATGACTTTAATTTGTTGTGTGGGCTGCGCTAGAAATTAAATTTAATACAATTCTCCAAGGGACTCTGTCATATAATAACATGGTAATTTCTGTGTATCCTTTTGAAAAATGAGGAAATTAATTCTTCCTGACATGTTCTAATTATTCCGGTGTGAACGGCAAATCCGTTTTTCCCAGCCCCTGAAGTGTTATAGGCAAATGGCTGCTGTTCAAAGCTGAGGTGCTAATGCTGACCAGCAGTGCGTTTAATTTGAAACATGAGCAGACACCTTTCAACACACCTTTGTAATATTGGAGTACTTTACAGAAATTAATTCACTACTTATTTGGCAGCTTAGCCTGGGGGTTATAGTTTTTATTCATCAATACTATAGTCATGTTAGCACAATGTTTCCTGCTTCCTCCAGTACTCTGTGCCTGTGAAGCAAAACGCAGACTGAGAAAGGAGCAATGGTTGGTTTCAATGTACGTGTTTTCAATGTGGGGACAAGGGTACCACAGAAGTGACAATTCTGCATTGTGGTGTATTTATAGTTTGGAGAGAAGTACTATAAGGTCTTCAGTGGTTAACACTTTCAACTGAAATTACAGGGGAGAAATTATTTTAACCAACTTTCTGGGGAAGGGTTCTTCCACTCCAATGTTGGGCTCTGTTGCCACAATCCAATGCCTGCTTCCATTTCTACTATGTTGTTGAGCTCTAACTCAAACCAGAATGCATATGCTGTAAATTTAGGATTCCATAGCATACTTGGCATAGGTAGATTTTTGCCAAGGAGAAGGCAACAAATTATCAGTATAGGCGCTGAAACTCGCACAAGTGATTCTGGGCATTTATGACTTTTGATATATTGCCTTTGGGAATTTCTATTTTAGTGTGTTCATTTTGTGCGGGACTGCCAAGTGAAGTCCTTCAAGAGTCCCAGATTTGTAATACACAGATGTTGTCTTTGTTAAGTGTTCTTTCAGAATTCAGATGAGTGGAAGTATAAAGGAAATTTCAACTATTCCAAGAAACAGAATTTGACAGAAGGCACCAAGTGGAAGAGTCTGGAATAGTTAAGACTTCATTTACAGCTTTTCAGCCATAGATGTAAAGAAGAAAGGATAGTTTTCAGACATGCTGTTGAAGAATGAGAATGAGGAATTGTCTTAAAAAGTTTGCTGACTGCTTAGATATAGGGAGAAATGAGGTGGAGTTTGTGGGGGCTTCAGTTAAGGCAATAAGGGCATGAGGTCCATCAGGTTTGGCCAAATCTGAGATTCTGAGAAAAGAGGGGAATGGAGAGAAATAGGTCCATGAGAGGTGAAAGGGAGCAGTGGTTGCCTGAAATGGGGTGGAGAATTGTGAACAAAGGATATTGGCTAAGGCCAAAGAAGATCAGATCAGGTTGTTACATGTTTGAGTGGAGCAGTTGTGGTAAATTAAAAAGACAGAAATGACATTTGAGAGAATCTTAGAATACAGAACAGAGACCAAAGTTATAATTATTGAGAAACCTTGTAAGTATAAAGAAAATTGAGCTAATTGGTTGTTGAGTCAGAGGAATCATACAGGAACAAGGAAGGTTTATTTTATGGCAAAGCCACCAAGCCTTGAAGTAAAAAATTAATCTTCTTTTTACATGTGTAAATAGTTTTCACTAACAAGACAAGGAGTCACTGTTAGAGCAATGATTAGAATTACTGGACCACACCTCAGTATGAAATTCTTTATACAAAGTCCTTTCTGTAATAAATAATTAACTGAAAAATGTGTTTTTCTCACTATGAGTAGTTATTTACATTGAAATATTTGAATACAGAATGAGAAGAAAGAAATTTTACATATTTCTTCCACAAAGAGACGTTTTAAAGAATAGTTGAAATTTCCTTCTGACCAATTCATAAGAAGTTTGAATTTATTGAGGAGATTCTGTAAGTGATTTATTGTCAAAAATACTTCATGCATTCTTGCTTGGTAGACTTCATTCAAGGAGGTTCAGAATGCAATCAAAGTAGTTTGACTACTGGATCTAGTTTTAATTTGAAAAAGTAAATTTTGGCATTAGGGTTTTTACTCTAAAGGCTAAGTTCTCCCTGTGGAACTCTGCAGTGGAAGGAGAAATTAATTCCAAAAGGCTGGCAATCTTGTGAATAACTCCAGTGGTAAAATATGTAAGATGGTGGTCTGAGTGCCTGAATAACAAAATGCCAGAAGGGTATGGCCTCATCAAAAAAAGAAAAAAAAAAAAAAAAAGGAAGACAAGAATGAACACATAAATTTGGGTGTTATTTCTGGTCACTCAGTACTCATTCAAGCCTGTGACCCACCGACATTTACTTTGTTACCTCAAAATTAGTAGGTAAAGGGCAGAAAACATAAGATAAAACAAACTGGGTATAGAAGCATCAAAGGAGTGCTCCTGACTCAACAGAGCCGTGTGTGCACAGCAGCCACAGGTACCAGGACGGACCCTGGCTGAGTTTTCAGGATTTTTACTGCTCTATCCTTTCCATATGCCTAAAGGAACTGGACACAAAAGTGCTTTCTTTTTCCCAGAGATCTCCTGGATGCTGGGAGATCTTGCCCTGCCACCAAGATCTCTTCTTCCCACAGCCTGCCTGTGTGTAGCTGCTGCAAGCACGGCAGTGGAAGCTGTGGCCAGCTGTCTGAGATCTCCTAACATCTGCTGCTGCCCGAAAGCCTCGTTCAGATTCCAGTCTATACACCAGGATTAGCCACGTTGCTCATCATTCACTGGGCTCTCCTGTGTTATTCTCTACATCTTCACTGAGCCTTCAAGGCTTTATACACTAAGGGTTAACTAGAGAGGATGGTAAGAGGAATAATATAAATAAATTTATTTTTTCTTTGTCTACTGTCACAGCAGTAATATCCATCCCTGTGCAAAATTTCAGAATAAAAAGCCCGATAATTCAGGTAATATTTAGTGCCTTGGTTGCTCTGTGTTCATATCCATCACCCTGTTGTAAGGTTTTTCAGTCACATTTTTCTGATATTTCCCCAAAGATGAGATTCATAGGATAATTCAGATTGAAAGAGATCTCTGGAGGTCTCTTGTCCAACCTCCTGATCACAGCAGGATCATGATGTGAGGTCTGACAGGTTACTCAGGGGTTTATCCAGGTGGATTTTGCCAAACCTCCAAGGGCAGAGTCAGCACAACCTCCCTGGGCAGCCTGTCCCACTGCTCATCTCTCCTAAGGTTTCCTTGTCTGCTTCGAAGAGGTAGAAAAGTGGTTATTTAGGTGGAAATGCAGGATAGGTCTTTTAAAATTGGGTTGCCTTAGTGACCAACAATATGCAGTGACTTCTCTGCTGTCCTTTCTGCCGTAGCTTTTTTCTTTTGATACCTCTAGGTACCCTCTTCCTCAGCTGGATTTCTGCAGTAACCATTTTGGCTCTGCTTAAAATGAGTGCTATTAAAGCTAAGTTCCAACACTGAGCAACAGATATTTAGCAGCAAAACTTACTTTGTAAGCATGATGCAGTTGAAAGTTAGCCCCTGAAGGGTGATTTTCTTCCTATTTCACTTCATGGTAAGGCTTTCAGCACTGGATTGCACACAAAAATAACTGTTTGTGTTTGGCCTGGGCTCATGACCTTCAAGTTTTGAGTCCTCTTGTCTCCCTGTATTAGTAAATGCTGATTTTGTAATTTGCTAGGATTTTGATATTTTTTCCCCCCATTCCCGGGATTGGATTGCAAAGGAATAATTTAATTAGAAACGCAACCTGTCATTACAAAAGCCTTTGATTTGGGCCCAGCCAGGTAAATAATAGCATGTATTTGATACATTTTGACAATTAGATTCTCTATTATGTTAACTGATGCTTCAGATCCACAAAGGTGTCCACAGGACCCATGGATACCAGCCCTGCCAGATGGCTTTTTGGCAGCTTCAGGGATCGTATGAGGCTTGGAATGGAAATGGAACCTGATCTATCTGCCCACTGCTGCCCCTGGTTCCCTCTGGGTCAGGGTCAGTGCAGACTGGTGGGGCAGTGTGAAGAGGCCAGCGTGGCCAGTGGAGTGTCTGTTCTCAGCATAAATGGAGCCCTTTCAGTTTGGGAGGCTGTCAACCTGGCGTGAGCAATAAATTTACTTGTGGGCAGAAAACAGAAAAGAAAGCAAGACTACCACATCTGTGTTGAAAGGTCTCTTGTTCATCAGAAGAAGGAAGCAATGTAGGAAATAGAGGAGGCAAGGTCTGAATAATTGCTTTTTCTGGGCTGGAAATGCAGTAACTTCTCTATCAAATGAATGAAGAGTTGTTTGTCGCTTTTTTCTCCCCTAATTATCTTGAGTTCATTGTAGATATTTTCTGTGGCAAACCTTTTTTCTGTTTATCCAAGAGACATCACTGGCTGAATAATCAATAAGCCTTTTTCTCTTTCATCTATTCAAGCATAAGACTGGGAGTATTGAGTGAAAGAAGAGGGGGTTACCATCACAAATATTTTAGAACAGTCTTTCTCTGCTAGGTAGGTGGGAAAAATTCTTGAAGATTTTCTGATATACTCTTAGTGAGGATACAGGTTTGTAAAAATGTATACTTTATAGAATTGAGGCACTCAAAACATTAGTACTGGAATATCGGAAATAAAATGGATATGTTCTAAGTCATTAAGTATGCTCTCATTCCTTGCTTTTTTCCTCTGTTCCTTAATTATGTCCCTTCTTGATTCTACCATGGTCTAGATTCCTCCTGTATTTTATTTGATTTGTTTAATCTCTTAAATGGATACAAGTGATTTATTAAAAAACTGGATAAAAAAAGTCCAATAAGAGTTTGAATCCCTGAATCTTTTTCTATTGTTGTTAAAAAATAAATTTGCAAATAATAACAATGTTACAAATTCTAGATCTGTTCTTAATCATAAATCCATCCTTATGAATCCTTATATTGGCAGATATTGCTAGAAGAGAAACTAAAATGTATAAAACTTAAATAGAAAACTTTTTGGGTTTTTGAGAGGCCATTGAGAGTTTTTTAAGCAGCCATAATTTTTCCTATCACTTCAGTCATTGCAACTTTTTTTGAAAGTATTATTTAAAGTAATACTGGCATTTTATTCTGTGAAAAACTATGCATGTTTTGCACATTTTCTGTATAAAAGTGTCTTACATACAAAGTTAAAAAAAATCAGATGGAAGTAGAAACATTACTTGTTACTTGGCAAGCTGCTTTTTCTCTTGCAGCAAGACAGAGAAGTGGATGCACTGGCATTTATGATGTACTGCTCTTCCTAACTTCTCTCTTGGCTCTGAGAGCTTCAATTCCCCCATTTCCTGGGTTGTGTGGTGCCCAGTCTGACACTGCTTCTAACAGGCTTGGCTGCAACTTTGCATTGCTCAGTCCCTGCCTCTGGATGCCCAAGTGTCCTTTCTCACCACGTAGGTTTGATGTCCCCAACTCACCTGTCACTAAATTGTTATTGGTTTTGCATTATTTCACTTTGGTCATTGAGCCACACCCTTTCCTGAGTCTAAATGACCATGGCCTTTCCCTCAATTCTGTATCATAATACTGTGGTTTTTTTCTGCAGCTCTCACCTTACTGATGATTGAATATGTTGACGTAGTTTTCAAAATCTCTGAAACAGGAGAAACCGCAAAAAAAACCCCTCTCTCTGAAATTATGTAGTAGAAATATGAGCTGCAGAATACATTACTTTTGGATCATATTTATTTACTGAATGGATAGTGCAGAAGTGACTTCACATTTCGCATTGTTGATTTAGAAGCACACTTCTCTTGCAAACAACTGAATTGTCACATGGATTTCATTTAGAGGCATAAAGTAAGCAGAATAGATGTAAAAGTGTTAGGCAAGGGTTCATAGTATTATGGTAAAACCCTATGCATATTGATCTTCCACATACCTTGTTCTTATACAATAACTCTTTCCACCACTTCTGAGAGAACTTTATCTCACTGAAATAATTTTATAGTGTACTAAAATTATCCTAACAGAATTGATTGTCAGAATACATTAGACAAATGCTTATGGCTATTAGTGTTTATTGTTTCTGATGAAAAAGAAATTAATATAGAAACTGGTAGAATAGCATGAAAATTCAGGGAAATTCAACTTCATCCTGACCCAAGATAGGATTGGATAAGGCTGGAGCTAAGCAAGGCCTTGCAGTGTGTCTTTATTGGCCTCTGCCTGCCTCAGTCTGCTCTTGAGGAACAAAAGGAAAGGGAAAGTCAGGAAGAGAAAACTGTCTGTGGCTCTTTTTTCCACAAGCTGCTTCAGCCTGAGTGCCATTTCTGCCTGTCAGCTACAGTGTGGGAGAGAAGTGCTGCTGATCCCACATAACTTAGAGACCGAGATCACATTTTAAATCAATAATCTACGAAAATTGGATGCTCTTTAAAATCTATCTGAGATACAGATAGAAATGCTTTTGATAAAAGTCACTGAATTGTGGCCATTTTACATTTGTGTGCACGTGCACACACATGAGACTGTGCTGTGAATCAATTTGTGACCCCTTTGGAAATGTGTTAGCAATAACAGGGTCCCAGTAAAACAATTTGCTTTGTTGGTGCCAACAAGGTCATGCTAAAGCAAGTTGCTTAAACAGCCCAACAGTGAGATATGAGGATGTGTGTAGTACACACCTGTAGTGAAACTCACACAGACGTGGGGACATGAATTAAACATCATGTACACAAAGGAGTAACTCTAGGGAGAGTAGATGTGACACTTTTACAGGATTTGTTTTGCTATGGAAACGTCTATATTTGAATTGGCAGAAATTGTGCAGAAATCTCCCCAACAAGTAACCTAGTCAAGAGCAATAACCTAAAAGTAAGTAGGAGGACTGTAGAATAACATGATTGTTTAGTTAATGTAGTTTTTAGTATAAATAGAGTTTCAAGTCAGCATGACTTTAATGCTGACCCTCCCAGTACATGAAAAAAAAAATATTAACACTTGAAACTAACAGCATGTTAGCAGCTAATTCGTGCATTATTTCAGTATCATTCATAAATTACTTTTGAATCCTTTGACTTAAGAATAAGAAAATCCCGCAAATCCTACTTTTGGTCAAAGCATAAGACCATAATTAACTCGGCATGTGCTTTTGAATTAAGAACACAATGTTCTGAGCTTTCTTAAAAAGCTTTTAAAAATGTTGGGGGAATACTTCCATAGAGCCTTATTGACTGAGCAGAGTTTAAGATTTGTCATATATGAAGTGATGTTAATTAAATATTGTTATTCCTTTCTGTCAATCAAGGAAGGTTAAGCTTTTTTTGTTACTTGAACAAAAAGGGAAGTGAAACAGGTGAAAACATATAAAACAGCTGTGAAGAAAACAGGAGGAATAATATAGTAAGAATTTAATTAGTCAGAATTTATGGGGGATGCAGGAGGTTTAGGTGCTAATTCCAAAGCATTGCATTTTTTGCAGTACAAATACCATTTGAATATTTTTGGACTTTTTGGCTAGGTATCATTCACTTAATGAATGTAGGAAATAAATACAGTGGCAGAAGGCCAGTTTTTGACACATACATATGCTTTACTTAAAGTCATACTTGCAAACTGGTGTTTAATGTGGTGGTCATTGAAACCTTTTTATTAAAGCAAAAGGTTTTTAATCAGAATCCCATTTAATGATAACTCAGCTCTTTCAGGTGCTATGGGCATATATTGAAGCCAAATTGATTGTTGCTTATATTAGGTAAGTATTGCTTATTATTGCATATATTATATTTAAGTATTGCTTAAAATCAGTTTTATTTTTTTTGTCATAAACTTCAATTTCTGCATCTAGCACACACAGATAAAATTATGAAGTATTCTAGTCTTGTTCTTTTATTAAAGAAAAATACCCAAAATATCACTAGCCTTGAACACTTTTGAGGGCTCTGAGTTTTGGAATTAGGATTTCTGCATGTTCCCTTTGGATTGGAAATATCACAGTGTTAAGTGTAGCATCTCTAGCGCTTCAGGAAATCTGGGAGAAGAGAAAGCTATTCAAACCTGAAGCTGTTTTGTTTCAAAGTAAAAGATATTATCAATTAGCAATTGAATTAATCGATTTGCCCTGCAACAGCTATTAGTTTTGATTCTGACTGGTAAGCAATGTATTACACGTCTTTGAAAAAGTCTGTTATACTTTGATCTACAAATATTTTATTAACAGAGGCTATAAACCACAATGAGTGGCTCAGTTGTGGGTGGTTTTTTTCATGCTTATTTTGATGATATAGCAGTATCTTGGGATGACATACTGTAGTGAGTGAGGATAAATATGTGTTGCCAAGGTCTAAACAGCAGCAATATGGAAGTAATTCAGCAGTCAGTTTCACTCAAAGTTTGAAATCTGTGCTGTATTAGAGGTATGCATAGAAGCTGTGTTAATTGCTAGCTTGTTTTCCATATGGTTCTGTTTTAATGGAGCACATTTGTTGCAGATGGTTGGAAAGTGGGTTGGACAGTGCCTAAACTGGCTATGACTAATTCATACAGTGATTATACTATACTTTAATGTTTAACAGTACCCTTTGTAAACTTCTTTCATTCACAGTTCCCTTGCCATTGAAATGTGGTCCAAGATAGCTAAAAAGTATTCTTCTTTATTTAAACTTGGCCTTAGAGAAGAGCAAGAACATGGAGTGTGTAGTCATCTTTTCCCCAATTCAAATTCAAAACCACACCCCAAACTGGGTTCTTCAGATGGGTTATCTCCATTATTATTATGGTTTGGTGTGCGTATTTAGCTGAGGTAATGGTCTCTAAGAAGAGCCACTTGAGGAACTGAAGTGACCTTAACAAATGCTAAAACTGGCTTTGTTCACACCACAGTGCTTTTTACCTCTTCACTGGTTTGCAAGTAGGTGTGGACATTGTGGATACCAACAGCAATTTCTTGTTTGAAAATGTTAAAATTGTTAACTTGGACTTGAGGGCACTGAAAATTTGCAGTGTTGAAGTGAAACTGAAGGAACAACTGCAGCAACAGGACCATGGAATCATTAAGGTGATATTGTAGATCAGCTTAATGATGACATGCATGGCAGGAATCTTTCATATACTAACTCAGTGATTTTATGAATCTTCTATGAATACATGCTAAACACAGAGAGGAAATTAAAATATAGAAGATTTCCCAGCATTGTTGTAGTTGATTCTTATTTGGATCTCTTGTGACAAAGCTTGTACAACTGACTTTCCCTTTGCTGAGGACTTCAGTGAATGTCAGAGTCAAACTCCAGTTGATGGCTTTTTGTGAAGAAAAACAAAAGACCTCTACGGTTCAGTGGGCTTCTCTGCCATTTTTACTGTTGTTTTCTCACATTGTCACTAAAATATTCTCTTTGTTATCTGAATGGGACATCTGCTGACTGGCTTAGCTCTCTTTACCTGATTGTGTGAAAAGTCTTGGTTAAATCTGTGAGGCCTTGGAGGCCCAGTAACCTGCTAAGTGCTATAGAGCCTGAAAGACATTATGTCCTTGGACTAACTTGTCTCTTCTACTTACAGCTGTATGTGATAGATAAAAACAAACTTACGTATAAAAGACTGGGGTGAATGTAATTTTAATACACTTGTGGACATGTTAATGAGTAGCTGGTTTTTTTTACCCAATATTATATAAAAATCCATACAAATAAGGTGTATTTTACAGTAGGGCAGAAAAATAAAACAGGCAAGCTTTAAAAGAAAGCCTTTTTCTCTGGCTCTATCACAAACCTGTTCAATTGGAATTGATAATTTGTTTGAAGTGGTTGGAAATCCACTTAGTATGGCTAACAACGTAGGGTAATGCACACAGTTTGGCAGTTAGCACTAGGATGTCTAAACCACAGCTTTGATGCAATAATACTATAACTTGAAGATTTACCTAATTTATAATTTTTCCCAAAGCTCTCGCCTGCTCTGTGCCGCTGCTTGACACAGTGATTTGTCTGCACTATCTGGAGTTCAGTTTGAAACACGTTTGCATTTGATTGGTGTTTTCAGATTTTGATGGCTGCTAGTTCCTCTCCACAGAAGTAACCTTTTAAAATGTCAGTTTTAATGTACAAATTTTATGAGAATAAAAAGACTTTTAAAAATACTAATTTTAGACTTCTTGCTGCTGAGCTAGTAGTCAGCTGCTGTTGTCTCAGGCTGAGTCTTGGAAAATTAAGTCAGTGCTCACTATAATAAAATGTGTACTCTGGACTTCATGGGGAGAAAAAACCACTTTTCTTTTAAATTCTTTTTCTGTTACAGTTGCACAATGGTCAAAACAATCTTCTGTCCTTTTACTTGTTGATATTTACCTTCTTTCCCTCCATCCTTTTGTGGGTCTGTGTCTATCATGCTCTGGATTTCCTGCAAGTGGCAATTCCTCTCCTCTTAGGCGATAGTCCTGCCTGAGAGGAGAAACACCAGGTGCACAAAACTTCACCTTGTGGTCTGTAACAGAAAAGCCTTACAAGTTAAGGTGTCTGGCTTACCAAATATGTCATGTAAAATATGATTTAAAGGATTTTCCCTCTGAAGGTGGCACAATATTTAATTGCCGCTAAAAGATCTGATAATTTTCTGTAATCCTAATTGATGCAGCTATTCTTGTCATTTGTTATATTGGCTAGGTTGCTATATCATGTAAGAGAGGTGACACTTGAATTCAAAAGGAAGGGAAGCTTAAAATTTTTTCCCCCTTCTTCCAGTTTCCCTTGCTCCAAATCAGAAAAGCAGCATTTGTTTTGGCTTCAACGAGCTGTGTGTTCAAGCTCACAGCTGGAGGTGTGGTGCAGCAGTGATGGTCACCAGTGATGGGAAGGGAGAATATAATGACTTTAAAAACCTAACAAAAACAAGCCCATATAAAACCCCCTTGGGATTAAAGGCAAGCACTTCATTCTTTCTCTTCTCAAAGCTCTGGTATAAATTGTCAAACAGATGAAAGAATTACAGAAGGAAATATGTTCAGATTTTAAATATCAACAAGGTATATTTTGTTGTGATATTGTCTCATATGGAAAAAGTGAGATTTTCTTTATCATCTTCCAGGTATGTGTCCTAAAATTGTCTTTTTTGGTCATGATTCTTTTAAAAGAAGTATCAGAGTGAAGCATTTTCATTTAATTGCACTAAAACGTTGCCCTAAAGTGGAATAAAATATTATTTTTTTTTACTAGGTGTTATAGAAAAACACATAAACGTAATAATATTTTAACTGTAGTTTGTAAAGATCTTGCCCATTTAAACACTATGCAAATCTTCCCCACTGCAGGGCAGGCAACTGTGAGACTGTAATGTGTGCTATAGCAGGCATCTACCATAAATTTGATAATCATGAGTCCTTCATACTTCAAACGAAGAATCAGAAAGAATAAAAATAGAAGAAAAAACCACTGAACGGAATTATGAAATATCCACGTGTAAAAGAAATAAGGAAAGATTACCTTGGTCTCCTGCACTTGCCTGTGTTAAAACTGTCATGCTGAATGCTGATTAGATGCTGTGGGTTATAGTGGAATGTCGAGATATTATGAAATCAGGATTCCTTTCAGATGTACTCCATTATTTATGAAGTCCTAATAATTCCCCATGTGTTCTGGCTAATGAAATAAAGGAAAGGACCATTTTAATGGGACAAGATGAGACTTTACTGCTCAGCTTGTACATGTTATGCAGCTGGACTGATGGGCCACTGTTTAGAAGAACATGGGTGGGAGGCTATTTTAAAAGAAAATGAAAAAACATTTGTTTAACTGAATGGCAACACAAATATTTTACCAAGTGAAGGCTGATTGTGCATTTCATTATGAAAAAAGGTGAAGGCTTGAAGGGAAAAAAAAAATAAAGCAAAATGCTATGTTTCTGGGACTTAAGACATTCACTCTATATGGGAGTATCTTAAACCTTGCTATAAATTTATGCATTTAACTATTTAAATTCCCAGATCCCTTTTCTAATCTGAAGAAGCCTGTCAGAAGGAAGTGCTTGCCAATATTTCCCACCAAATACAGATGCTAGGCAGAAGTTCCTGCAGTTTTGTAAGGAATTCCTGGGCTCACCCAAGCTGTTGCCATTCTCATTCTCCTCTCCCTATTTCTGCTCCCTCCTCTTTTGCTGAAGCATCTGTTCCCTGAGGCTACTCACCTGCAGCCCTTGCTCTGTCTTACACCTTGTGGTGTCCTCTTTTAGGTACCAGAGCAGAGAAATGCCTCTATTTCCATCTGTTCTATGTGGTTAGCTTTGAAAAAAAGGCTGAAAACACAATCTAATGATTTTGCTTAAATGTCACCATACATGTGGGTATATATGTCTACATATATATATTTGCACTGACACATATAGGTCTGTGTGTGTGTATATATATATATATATATATATATACACACATCTTTTTTTTTAATTGTAGAAACCTATTTTTTCTCCCAAATGTTGAAGAAACCAGGTTCATTCTCTGTGGTTACCAGCAAATCTTTTATGGACATGTTAAGTTAGCTTGGTGGAATGTGAAATTGATTACAGTAATTAGAAAATGTAGGTGCTTTTACTTGTTTGCATCACTTTGCTTGCTGAACTGCTTTAGTTTCCATGAGTATGATAGTTTCCAGCTGTGTTGCAATAGACATTTCATAAAGATTTAGATATATCCCAAAATATTAATATATATAAAAATGGACACTTTTTCAAAAATCCATTACCCTGAGCTCTTTGAGAGCCAGCTATAAATGAATTTCTATGCTGTGGTTTAGAGTATTATTGTTCTACATAGGTTATATTTTAATTTCCACTCTTTAGAAAGGAAAGATTTAAAATCCTGATAATTATATGGGCCGAACAAAAAAGCATGCTCAGAAACTGGATGGTGAATTTCATTAAACTGTGAGAGGTGTACCTTTTGAGGGATTTTAATGTGTGAAACTTTGATATGTGGGGCTTTGTGAAGGGTAGTGAAAGTGCCTGTTTGCAGCACCTTCCAGGTCTGAAATGCTGTGTGGCACAGCTTCAGATAGATTTGTCAGCCTGAAAGCTGATGCAGCTGGAGCTGGATTTCAGTCTGAACCTAAGACAGATATGGACAGGATATATCATGTAAACAAAGTGTGCTCACTCTCCTGGCTTTTATTAATTTGTCTGTTCTGATCCACTTTGTAGTGAAACAATGCAGTGGTATGACTGGCTGATTTGTATTGAAAGCTGCAACATTAGAGAAAGAAAATTAAAACCAAGTAAACCCCCCACATTTTATGTTAATTTATTTGGCTTAATTTTGAAGTGATCCCTGTTTCATACTGCTTAGAGATTCGGATTCTATCATTCCTGCTTTTTGGCAGGAACTCTCAAAGCAGTAGAGAAGGTGAAATAGAAAGATGTTTTGTGTTTCACTCACAAGTAAACCCAGGCATAAAGATGTAAATGGCATGCCAGATGCTGAGTCAAACTAGGCCTTGCACTTTTGTGTGCTTCCTTCACTAGACAATACTGATTGGGAAATTTTGACTAGTGGGAAAATTGTAGGTCAAATGCCAAAAGTTGCCTAGTGAATCATTTTATGAGGAGATATCGAAGTTCACCACATGGTTATCTTGTGGGTGTAAGTCTGACACTGTAATTGTATATGCATGGTGGCTTCTGCCTCTGAGCTTTGCTGGCTTCAACAGCAAACTGAAATCCCTTAACATGCTCTTTTTACATATATATATACACACACTCAGCATGAACTAGTTTATAAAATTAATTTCTGACACTCATAATCAAATCAGAGATGGATTGCATAGATCGGTATTCTTTTACAGATGACAGTTTGGGATATAAAAGCCTTATCATTTATTGAAATCACATGATAATAAGCAAAAGGATGGAGCTGACCGTATGATTTTTTTCTTCCATGGTTTATCTAGTTTATCCTCAGGACTTAAAAAATTAGTAGATATGAAAATATGAAGGCTCTAATTGTGAAGAGAGTTTAACTTCTTGGCTGAGAAGTTCAATGGTAATTAATAGGGGTAAAACCCCCAATTCATAGGGTACCAAAACCAAATAAGAACTTTATAAAGGATTTGGGTGCTGTTTTGTACATTGTATCACAAATCAGATGGGACTGGAGCTCTGGAGTGAGATGAAATATCTAGCGCTACAAGGAAGTTAAGTAGTAAAAAGAATTTCTAGTGGTGAATGTGACAATCTTACTTGAATTCAAATTCGTAAGTTGCTTGGCCTTGTTGTTAGGGTTGAAAGAGAACTGGTTTGTATGGCCCAAATGCAATGTTTTGGAAACCCAAGGTGCAGAGAGTTCTGCTTTCTCTCAGCTGACAGACACACAAATCTGTACATACAGTGATACCAGTATGGACTGACCAAGTAGACCAGGATGCAGGGAACCTGCAGAGAAGGACACATGGAAAAAACTGAGAGAGGTTGTGCATAATGGGGCAAACCCAGAGAGCAGCTGCTGGTGCTCCGAGATAATAACCATTCTTTCATGGTATATGAAGATAGAGAAAATTGCTCTTCTTTGCAAGCTGTTATCTGGACAAGAGAATTTGGTTCCATTGTATGACTGTTATATAGGTTTCATTAAATAAATATATTCCCATACTGTACAGGTTCAATTATATAAATACATATACATATATATAACCACATGCTAATCTGGGGGGGGGGGGTCTTTATTAAAGAAACATAGCAGGAACTCTCTTCCTTTTTCTTCCTGTCTTTGGGTCAAATCTCCTTGCATATTATGCATGACATTTCAACAAGTTGATGATGTTTTTTCCTCTGGAAGTACATATTATTCTGCTATCCATCAGTGCAGAGCATATTGTGGCTTTTGTTTGGCTAAATGAAACTGATGCTGGAAAAGTGAGGAAGTAGATTGTCTTTGCTCAGTGTAGGCCACCAGAGTTCCCAGGGTCAGTGTGACAGAGAAGTTACTCAGAGGTACAATTTAATGGACCCAGTTGAACGTCTGATGTATCCAAGGCCAATCAGTGCCTGTCCTGCACCAAACCAACAGGACTGTGTAGAATTTGTCTGCTTTACCAGTGTATCTACTGTGCTATACCGCTGTCTGCTGCTGTGACAGCCTGACTCTTGTCAGGCTCCTGCACTGAACTCTTGGATTGATGCTGTCCTTTTACATGTTTTTCTACATAATACATGGATATTCAGCAGAAAAAAACAACCACAGGACATGATGTACCATATTCATGGAGGCACAGACTGTACTTGGACAGCTCTCTAGCTGCTAAATGGGAAATGATAGCAGATAATTTGCTATCTAAGCAGCTCAGATCTTAAAGCATGAATTCATATTCTGTGTAGGATACTGATGCAGATTTTATTACTTGTTCACTAAAAGAACTTTGGCATGTTTTATATATTTTAAAGAACAAATATAACTTTAGGGAAACAGTCTATTTGCATTGTGCATGTCAATGCAGTAGCCATAATAAGATGCCGCTAAAACACACTGTTAGGATGAATTCTACAAAGAAAAATAATGAGAATTTCCTGACTGTGAATTGTAAAGGACAGAGCCACCTATCACTATGCACAAAGTCTGTTTTTCATTAGATGTTAGCCCTTTTTTTTTTTTTTAATAAATAAACTTAGCAGTGTGTTTTCTGTCTCACAGAGGTGGTTTTATTCAGGAAAAAATAACAACTACGAGGCAGCCAAAGAACACTAGTGGATGATACATGTGTCTATGAAAACAGGTATCTTAAGATGTGATTATCTTGGCTGAACAGAAGTTTAAACAAATAAATAACTGGTACTACTGGCTGATGACACTGATATCTCAAAGTTGCAGAAGACTACTGTGAAGTTCAGACTATTTCTAACCAGATTGAATGTAGCTATGTAACTAATTTTATTAACAATTTGTTTGCCACTTTTTAAGTAGCTCAGATATTTGAGTGTTAAGTAAACTGACTATTCTATCTTTGCAAATAAGTATGGTTTCCTTTTTTTATGTAGGTAATTTAAGGGCTTTCATGTAATCATGTTACTATTTTCAAAGGCAAGTTGACAATTTGTTTTTCAGTGGCAGCAATGTGGCAGAATCTGTGTAAAAAGAAGACAAGCCATACAGAGTGTAGACATATGGATTTGAGATTGTAATATATAAGGACCATACATATGGCTTAATTTGCTTAGCCTGGTCACTTTGTAATTTATCTGGAGAGGAATTGGACTGTGTTTTTCATTGAGTAGCAGTTTTGGGGACCCTGGGATTTGAATCCACACAGTACCTTCCCCCTGGCCTGAAGAACTTGTAAGAAAATATGATGCAACCACAGATTAAAAATGACTGAAAAGACACTTTGCAGTCATTTTTGTCCCTTAACGGGCAATTGGAGATCACTTGAGAAAGGCAGGAGATTTCTGGGAATGAGCAGACATCAAGGCCAGCATAGCTGTTCAACATCTTATCCAACTTCCTACTCCTGTGACCTCTGAGGAACGCTGTCAACGCTGTGCTGGTATGTCTGGAAGGGCTTGGGCCGTGATCTTTGTGGCGAAGATGTCAAGTCACAGAGAAAGTAGTTTTCTCCCCTCAACTGCTGGTAAAAAAACAGGTCAAGTGGGGTTAATCTTGACTACTAATGATTCTGGCCTCTTCAGGATGGCATTATTCGTGGTGCTGAACAGCTACGTCTGCTGCTGCTGTTTGGAACCCAGTGTTGGCACTGGTGGCAAGGCTTTGCTTCTTTGTTGGTATCAGGTTGTGTTCCTCTGGGTGTTGGGTGACATTTCGGCTTGCCAGAGATGTGCACTGTGTGGCAGGAGGAGGATTGGGTCTCTGTACAGTTTTGGTGGCACAGAATATTTCTGCAGTTACAAATAAAAGCTTCCTTTTGCCACTGGCACGTGAGAGTTCTTTTATTTTGACATTTTGCATGAAGTAAGTTTGCTAAAAACCCAGTATTCAAAAACCTAGAGCCTCAAGTACCATGAGGTTTAAGGAAATGTTTCTATTTGGTTTGAGTCTTTGAAGACTCATCACCAGACTTTCTCCTGTAGCATATTTTAAGAAAATATCATCATCTAGCTTAATTTTGTGTTTTAAATGAACTTCTTGCAATGAATGGTAAACTGGGGAAGGGCAAAAATATACCTGTATTGGGGGTATTTTCGTGCATTGCTGCCCTTTGGTGAACAAAGAACAGAAGCAGAAATTATCACAGCAAGTAGGGGCTGGCTCCTTTGAGAGATATGGAAGTGTATCCGTAGCTTCTGCCCAAAAGGGGAAGAATTTTCCATGCAGTGCTTTTCTCTGTGCCTAGCCCAAGTATCACCCGGCCCATGGTGATTTCAAATGTTTTTCCCCTGCCTCGCCGTGTCTGAATGGGCACAGATTTCTTCCCAGTTAACATACAACAATCTCTTGTGCTGGCTACTGAACTCTGATCTTTGGCTGGATGCACACTTTTTTCTTTAAGCACATGTGGTGCAGAGCAGACCTGGAGCTGGGTAATTCATAAGAACTGGGTGTTATGGGTATTACTACTACTTGAATGAGTCTGTATTATTTTCCACAGCAGCGTGGTCACCTGGCAGCAGGTCATTAGCATTTTAGGTTTCTTTCCCTCACAACAATGCACAACATGCTAATTAGAGGGTTTTGAAAGCTAAGCAACCTGGTTTAAAATCAGACATTTTAATTTGCAGCTTTAATGGCTGTATTATAATAACTGGCTTGGCTCGGGGGAGAAGGGGAGAGAAGCACTTCTCATGTTCCAGTAGAAAGGTCCAATATAACAGAGGCTGACAAAATTAAAAACCTCATAATTTGACCTTTGCCTGGGATAAAAGGCTGTTTCATAACAATTTCCTTTTGTTCTTTGTTTAAGCCATTACTCCAAAAGGAGCCTCCGATTAATCTAAGTAAATGCATCATTACAGTCCTAATCCATGTCCTTCTGTCAGTGTCTGTTTTAATTAAATAAGAAACACTAGCAGAAAGATATCACGCACAAAGCTGTGATTGGAGAAAGAGGGCTGTTTGATCAGAGTGAGATTAAAAAGGGCTTTACTGTTTTGTCCTTTCGCTCTAGATGCCATAATGTAGGTTAAAGGAAGAAAACTTGCCTAATAGTTTAGCACATTGCACCCCATTGCAATATCTAAATAACCAGATTTACCAATGAAACTGTCCCAGACGCTCAATTAATTATATACAGAACATTCACAATCAGATGATATGGCAACAGATGATATGGTTTGAGTAATTTGACACATTAATATGTGTGGGACTGTGTACACAATTGGCCAGAAATAGTATTCAAGTTGCAAGTTTTTTATATCAAGTAAAACATTAATTAAAGCTATTTAGGTACTTTCTTTCTTTTTAGTACTTGTGGCTCACAAATTGTAAGTATGATCTACTGCGAACCCCTGATTTTTAAAAAAATATATTTGTTCTAACAGAATCAGAACAATTCTTTTACAGCAGTGAAGGATTGAAGGATAGATTTAATAAATGTCATAACATCCAGCTAGTTAATATTGCTAAAGCAATGCATATGTAAGAGATTCTTCCTCAAGGTAGTGTTTCAAGATCCCTGTGGTGAGGGGTTTTCTCCCATATCCAGGCCATTATTTGATGTAATGAAAAGAGAAAGTGTGCAACACAGAGATTGTTAATTAATTTAGCCTAACAAGATGAAGATAAATGAAGCAAAGCATGGATTGAATGAAGCAAGAGGTCTTGTTTACAATTTAATACTACTTTGTATTAGGCATTTTTCAATTTCCAAAAGAAAGAAGTTTAAAGAAAAGGTGTTCTGCAAATGCATGCAAGACAACTTTATGTTTTATGATCCATTCCTAGAACTGCTGAAAATACCTTTTGGGTTAACCTTTAAGTTTTCTTTTCCTTTTTTCCCTCTGCTTTTCACAATCATTTTTCTCAAATTCATTTACAATATATTGATAAGAAAGAGAAAAAATAAACCTTAAACTTTTTCCCATTTAAATCAGTAGCAAATTACCAATGGAAACTCTTGCAAGCCCATATGCTACAGCTTCTCATTATTTATATTAATCTAGAGTCATAGTTTATTTTTGAGCAATTTATGTGTAGAAAGAGGTATTAAGTGATGGAACTATAAAAATACAATAAGACATGATTTTAGTTTGCATTCCAAAGTGTAAATCTATTGTTGTTTATGTGTTTTCAACCATCCTATTGCAGTGAAATCTGAGAGGAATCCAGGATAGTGTTAATCAACAATGATTTTATGTAATAAAACTGATTTTTGATTTGGGAGAATAGTTTTTTCAAGACCATGTTTGTTTTAAATATTTTGTGAAGAGCTGTAGTTTCTAATTTCTTAACAATTTAAAAACAAATCCCAGGATTAAAAGGCATGTTGCAGATTTTAGATGTATCTTCTTCCCAGTCCCAAATTTAAAAAAAGCCTATCCAAAGCTAACAGTAAGCTACAATTTGCATCAGCTCAGACACTGAATCTCAAGGTTTACATTATTCAGTTTGTTATTCAGAAAAAACTTAGAGCATAATTCTATAGATGTGAACAAAAAAATAATAAAGCCTGTCACGTTTAATATCTAAACACTAATTAACAAAAAAGGACCTGTGTTGTGACTGATTAGAGACACCTTTATCAGTTTGTCCTTAACCCTGAATTTTAAATGACGACCAAAAGTATTGGCCTTTTTTTTTTTTTAATAAAACAGCCTCGTTTTTACAGATGAACTGGGTCTGTCCACTATTTGACCTTCTGCCATGATTTCTGTCTGCAAAGGAAATGCCTTCCTTCCTTTTGCAGTAGCTAGACAGGGCTGTGTTATCTACAAGCAGTGTCACTACAAGCAGTGGTCGCCACAAATAGCATTATTATGGTCCCTATGTTTTTATCTTGGGGGTCATGAACAAATCCATGCAACTGCTTCTAAAGATTTCAATAAATAGGACTTTTTATCCAGACAATTGGCTTTTATATTACTTTTAAACAAAACTACTAGTCCATCAAGAGTTTCAAAAGGAAAACAATTCTACAGAGTGCTGGTATGGCAGCACAGACCAATCATTATGGCACCCATTCTCCAGTCCTTTATTTTTCAAGTCCACAACAATAGGTTGTTGATTCAATGGACAAGACCAGAACAATTAAGTTCTCTGTTTAGCAGCAGTGCAGCATTTTAATGCCCTCCTCTAATAATGGTCTCATTATTGTTATTCTAAGACTGGGCCTCAGGAGGAGGAATATTTGCTGGAGGTACGTCATTATTTTGCAAATTTCGATTAGCTCATCATGTTGTCTGTACTGTGAAAATCGTAGCTAATTAGGGCAGTCAGTTAGACTACCAGCTTTTGAGCTTATGAGTTAAAAGGTAGCACACTTGATAGGCCAATGATGTGAAAAAGGTGGTAAAAAGAGGGATTAGAGCTGTTGCCTTAGTAACTCTAACTTCCATCTGTGCAGGAACAATGGACCTGTGTTTCTCCACCACCTTGGTGTAAAAATTGGTTTTGTTTCGAAAGGAAGGGGCTTTTTATGACAATCTGGAATTCAGCCTAACGGGGTGTAGTTTTAGTTGTTAGAAGAGACCATTGGAGGATAGGAAAGATGAAAGGTCATGGCGAGCTCCAAGGACATGAAAGGTCATTGTCTCTCGTAACAATAGTGGATTGTTTGGTCCCATTATTTCCAGCCAACTACTCAGTCAGGTGATAGAAAAGATACTACCAGTTTAGTCAGGTGGAACAGGAGAGAAAGATAATGCACCTCCTAAAGAACAAAAGATAACTATAATTCGCCTTTATTAAACAAAGTTTCACTTATTTGTGGCCATCCTCTGAAAAAGGTTGTTTACTGACTTACTATTCCAGACTGCTTTGTTCAGCACTGCCTCTGTAGGCTGTCACATCTCTGGGAAGCAATCCAGCATGTTAGAAAATGTTGTTTAAGCCTTCTTCCCATGAAGAGGAGCCCCCAGGAGTACCACTGATGTGCTACTTAACAATAAATTTAGTTGTTGTAGCTTTCTCACATTATTGGCGTTCTTAAAAGGTTTTCCTTCAAACACAGAATAAAATTAGCTATAAATATGAAACATATTTGCTTCAAAACTTTATAACATTTTATCATAAATTCTACAGCACACATTGCAGAAAGTTTACAGCAAACTGTATTAGGCACTACTGAATAGAGAGCAGAGACCTATAGTTGTGTAAAAATAGATTAGCTGTAGGACTACTCTTATGCAAAGGGAAATAGATAAAGTGTCATCTGAGCTATGCAGAAGGTTTAGGAGACTCTGTGCCTTTGTTTTAAGGAAAAAACAGGACTACTGCCCTATTATTTAATGAAACAGCTATAGCAGAGCTCATAAGGAATGCATTTCTGCTAGTGAATAGAGCTGTCACCTCTTATACTTTTCCAGGAGCATTCAAAAATCCAATTCACTGTTGTTCAGAATCACCATTTTACCCCTTTCTTATTATTTCCTGATTTTTTTAGCATTATGCCTTAGTCATCCATGCGACAGGTTTATTTTTTGTTTCCTCTTACCTCTGTCCACAATAATAGCACATCCCAAGGTCCAGCACACATCCCCTAAAGACCAGTTTCTTTAGATGAGCATTTCCAGAATGTTCCACATTCTTATATGAGATCTCTGAACCCTTTTACTAGGTTTGTTTTATAATCTTTTTATTCATTTCACAACAGAGCTGCCAGAGTTGTATTGAATTTTTATGAAACTGATAACATGCGTGTAATTTACTACTATTACACTTGAAAACAAAAATTACATATAATTTTTAGGTATCCCATCTTAAACTGTTCTGACCTCATTTGAACTCCCCTTTTTAGCTATTCTGGGCCTCCCTTATCTCATTTTTACTCCTGGCCACTCTCGCTCTAGCTTTCTGACAACACAGATGGGTGGCCTTGCACAAACTGATAACTGTGGCAATTTCTCAGCACACTATTCCCTAATAAAAGATGTTATTTTCAGAATTAGGCAGGCATGTGTCATACTTACTGGCTGGCTGAAGATGACAGGTCGGGCTGTGGCTTCCTGGGAGCATGCAGTCGTATGAGCCATTGGACTTTACAGCTCCCAGGCTGTTGATGCATTGTTTTACCAGCAGCTAGGTTTAGTAATTAGAGTCCTCCAGAGAAAGGAAGTCTTGCTTTTTAAGTATTTTTAAGCTTTTAGTTTTTTAAGATAATATATTCTTAATTTTTCTCTTTAGCTTGCTATTTAATCCTCATTTATTATAGTGTAGGTTTTGTTATTTTTGTGTTACGATGAGCCGAAGAGTGTAGGCTGCTTAGTTCAGAATGGGAGCCCTGCAAAGGGTTAACCAGCAGAGAATTACAAATGAACTATCAGGAAAGTTGATTATTAATCCAGCAAGAGAGAAAATATCCTTCCAGTTAGCAAGAATTAGTACCTGAAGAGCTGATAATATTGTTCGGGCTGTCGGTGTGGAATGGCAAAACCAGGTAAGCTAATCATCTTCTCAAAGGAGCAAAATCTTTTCTTTCTGTTTTTCATTATAACAGAGTTTAGTTTTTAAAAGAATCTTTGTTATTTTACTTAAAGTATCAGCATGTGAAACAGCATATGTTGATCCTCAGTTTCCTCAAATGAATGAAAGAAATTAAACTTGTGTTTAACTTTGGTAAGAAGATACATTTCTAAGCCATATTTCTAAGCTACACAATGTATGTAACTGTGAAATATCATAACAGTTCTTTCCTGGTTTGCGGTTGAGTGTGAGAACTGATTACAAAACCTGAAGAGTCCTTTGCAATTGCAAGCTAATATATTACGTAAGTCAGTCTTTAGTTGTGCTTGGACATTGTGGAGGTTTACAGTAACTCCCATGTTACAGAACTCTTTCATTCAGAGTTATTAGATTTCAGTTTTCACACTGTATGGTGGTTTATTTAAGTTTATTTTGATATTGTGGACACATTTCTGTTCATTAAAAAGCTGCTTTTTCTTTTGTGGGGTTTCAAAAATCTATGATCTGGGGTAAGAAGGAAATGGATGTTTGGTAAACATACCACTGTGTTTATACAGAGAAATGCAAATGAAACCATTAGGTCAGTTGAATATAATCTTGTAAATTTGTTAATTTTTTAAAAGCTCAAAGCCCTACCTTGGGAAAACTTTCAAATTTGTGCCCCTGTTACTAATAAATAGATAGGATCAACATTTATTCTTTTTCAGTGTAGTCTTCACTATTTAGCTTATGTGCAAAAGTTTTTAAATGATAGTTTAGTACTGTGGAAACCAGAAAGTGTGTATACAGCTTTTGATAACTTTTCCTGAGTTGTATGCTATTACTTAAATTAGTAGCACTTAAAAAATCCTGATTTGCTTGTAGAATGGAATTTAGTATGCACTTCGTGGGACTACAGTATCTGTCTTGGTGAAAAAGAGTTTACTCTGTCCAGATTTTAGCCTGTTATGTATGAAATAGCCTAAAAGCTATATGAAAGGGATTGTGGTGACACAAGAAAGAAAATACGGATAAAAACTGAAAGTACTCCAAATTTCAAGGCTAAGCCCCTGTAGCAATGTAGTTCTACATGGTTACCTTTCCTGAGCTATAGAGAAAGGAAGAAACCTTCTAATTTTGGGCATGGGATTATGGCCTTGGGAAAAGAAGAAAGAGAAAGGAAGAGGAGGCAGTGGGGAAAGTGAAAGGGAGAAGTGGCGTTCGTGTGACAGCGTCATTGTTTCTCGTGTGACTTTGGCCTCCTCGAGCACAGGGACAGCTGGTGGCCAAGTTCTCCAAAGGGCGTCTCACCACATTAGAGCAAAATAAAGTCCTAGAATTTGCTGATGATGGAGCTATCAGGGCAGCAAATGGTGGCATTTCATAAGCTGTACTAAATATGCAGATATACATAGAGGCAAATAGCTTCTAGAGGCACATTTTAGCTGAGTATTTTAAGGAGAACAGGGACAGTGTAAATAAGCTGCATTTTCCGTGTTTGAACACCAGCATCTAGGAAATACATAAGGAGCAAGAAACCCAATGATGAAAAAATTATCACACAGGAAATGATATACGTAGAAAAAACAAGATTGTAATTAGTGGAGGAAAGTAAGAAACTGATTAGAGAAATGAAATTTCCCAGATGTTTAAGGAAAAAATGAAAGTTAAATTAGATAAGCTCTTTTAACTAGTATTGGAGAGGAATGCTTGCTTCGGAATGGGAAAGCTAAACTTAAAATTAGAAAAGAGCTGGCAAGTTGAGTTTAGCTCAACTGTTTTCCTGCACGAGTGACTCTTTGGAATGCTCTGCTTGGAACATCATCAGGAACAACTACTGTACTGCAGTTGGGGAAGAAGTAAAACACAAAATGAAACTTGCTGTATGCTTCTTTGGACTGATTAAGGTGATTATATTACTTATGTGTGTACTAACCCACAAATGAGACAAATTGGTTGGACTTTGAAGTAGTGCTTCAGGATTTATTGTATTTCATGTATACCTGTAGTTGACACATGAGCTCCAGCAGTTTATTGGTTCAACTGGTTCATTTAAAAATTAGCTTATTGAGAGAATCCCAAGTCATTAAACACTACCTGCAAATGAACAAAAATACTCTTGGTCTCCCACAGCTGCAAACCAGTGTAAATTAGCTGTTATTTAATTATTGTTATTTATATCAACTGGGATAAAAGTAATATTCTTAAGCAAAAGATAGAAACAAAAGAAACTGTAGGGGTTTTGTGCCCATTCCAGTGACTTGCTTCAACAACACAATAGTGTAACCTGTGAAAAATGTCCCCTACCAGGTCAGTTCAGCTGGCACCATTGCTTTTGTGCCAGTTCTTGTTCTCAGTTGTGTATTACAGGAAAAAAAAATGGAGAAAAAAACCCCAACCAAAAAAGTTAGCCGTGTCTGGAATAGGTTGATAAGAACATCATCTGATTTACTGGAACTAGTTTGAACAGTGTGTTCATGTTAAGTAAAATTGTATTTTCTTCAACACACACTGTATAGATTCCCAACCTGTTAAAAAACTTAAAGTCGAGGAGAAGTGAAGTTCCAGAGGTCTCTGGCTAACTAGGCACACATCTGGAAACACAGCTGCACTCAGGGGAGGCTGCAGAAGCAGTTAGCCTGTAGCAAGCAAGCTGCTCTTGTCACTACATGGTCGGGGCAGTAAGATGAGATGATGCGGAGGGTGGAGCATAAATATCTATATGTTGCTTGATTCTCTACTTTATAAAAACCTGTTAGTAGCCAGGAAGAAGCTTGTCTACAGAAACAGATGGCCAAAGCAAAGTTTGGGCCAGGTTATTTTTGTTTCTTGGACCACACCTTGTCTGTGGTGACAGTACTGGAGAGAGAATGTGTTTCAGCTCATTAAGAGCTCAGTGAAGCTACATGGATAACACTGAAGTGTTTTATAAGATTCAGTGTAAAGCAGCACAGTTCTAGGAAGCTCATGTCTTATTAGCTATGGCTAAGGTCAGTTATCCACACAATGAGGGGGAAACTCTTTCATAAACAAGTAGATAAATATGGTGCAGGTAGTGCTTAGCCTTGCTTCAGGCTGCAATGTTACAAAAAGAACTCACAAAACTCCAGCTTTTACAGAGCCCTCCTGGAGCATCAGCAGCATAGAGAGGAAAGGTATATAATTACAAAGTTGTATCATGGAAAAGGACAAATTCAGAGCAATCTCGTGACTTTCCATAGAGGAATCTATCACTACAAGACATTAAAGAGAGAATATATGATCGTTAGAGCTGTCCTTCCAGAAGAAAATAAATTGTAAAATTCTAGAGCTGAAAAAATAAATTAAACTTACCTCATCTAAACATGAGAATAAAATAGGCTTAGTGTCTTGTAGGTTTTGCTCTCTGCAGACTCTGAGTGTTCCATGTGTTTCAAAAAGCTGGTTAGATACATAGGTGTTTATTAGCACTAGATCCATGTCTCAAAACAGAGAGAAAGTGTATAAAACTTCGTTTTGCCTTTGGGGCTAGCATTTCTACTGTCTTAGGGAAAAGAATTATATTTTAAGCAGCTGCAAAAAGAGAAGAGCTGGAAGAGTTAATTGAATCACATGCTGCTAAAGGAAAACATTTTTTCTTTCCTTTTTTTTTCCCCCTCATCTGAAGTAGGAGTTACATGTGTTCCCTATTACACCCAACATATTCCAGTAGTTTTTTAAAAAGACATACTCATGAAGCAGCATATTCTCAAAGACACATTATTTTCAGCTACTAAATCCTGGCACAATCAAACACATGTCATTTTTCACCTTCTGAATACAGTTCTGTGGCTGTAGTGGATGATAGCACATAACATCCATAGAACTGCAAAATGTAATCCCTTGCCTGTCTTTACTACATGGGATTGGGGTGCATTTTTATAGCTTCTAGAGGAAATTCTGCTGGCGTTCCTTTCAAAGATAGTACAAATCAGCGTTGGTGTTTTCATTAATTATTCTGTGGTCTTTAGACCAAGTGTTTTAATGGTAGTAAAAAACACACAAAAACAACTACCCCGAACCCACAGCAAATTTGCTTTGACTGTAATCACCCAGGCTTGAGAGAGCCAAAGGACAGCAGGCTGAGTGTTTTGCCACAAATGGGTCTCTCTTATGGGCCGGACAGATGAGGTTGTGATGTGCAGGTGTTCGGTGTCAGGGGCAAACAGGGGTGTGCAGAACAAAGTGGAGATTTTTCAGGGCACTTTCTGCTTCATTGGGTCAAACAACCAAACTCCTTGGTGCTGGGAGAAGGCCAAAGCTGGGCACTTCAGCAGCAGCTATCATGCATGTCCTTTTAGCCTTTCTACCTCTGAACAGGAATGGACTAAGTAAAAAATACATAACAGTTTGTCTGCTGTCTAACAGTTTATGATCCTGTGCAAGTTTCCTGGCATTTTACAGTGGGAGAATCACATGTATAAACTTCAGTGAGAATTGCAGTAGCCAGATCCTAATTGTTTATGCTCTTTTTATTTTTAATTTTTCTTTTTTATTTTTATTTTTTTCCAAAGCAAAGTTCTCATCAGGACTGTGCTTGTTTAATTCTGATTTAAAGAAATTTTTCTACCCTCCTACTAACTTGGATTTTTAAAAGGCCACATGCCTAAGCATACATCCCAATTTTTGCATGAAAAAATGTGAGCTAAGTCACAAATAACCTTGCTCTTGCTTTACCAGGATAGGCTTTTAGCATTTATTGAGGTAATATATATGGTTTACTAGTGTTTATACTGAATCTTTCTTGTCTGTGATTTTTCAATAGACCGCTTTTCCTTTGAAAAAAGTATTTTTAGGATGTTGTTGATTCATCTTTCTACTTTTCCCCATCAGTTGTAGTCTGTTTAACACTATCACCACCTTAGAGATAGCAGTGCTGAGGGGAAAACAAAGTAGCTGCTGGTGACCCCGTGACAGCAGTCTGGTAAACCTGATTACTAACCTAGAGCGTTGTTTAATCTAGAGGCCAAATAAAACCCTGCAGGAGAGAAACATTGTTTTGTTCTAAATGCCCATTAGGAAGGGAGCTGCTGTGTTATAAGCAGCAGAATAATAAGCCTCCCTGGCTTGTCAGGGTTCAGATCTAGGCATTCAGCTCATACTTGCCTAGACTTCCTATTGCAAAGAAAGAGCTAAGTTTTGGAATTGATGTCGAAGTCAACTAAAACAATAATCAGTAATAGCAGCTTTGTGTTTCAGGGAGGATCAGAGTCTGCTTTGAGCTGTGCTGATACAGTTCTAAAGATAGTATATGGACTTCATTAGGGTTATTCTCTTCTGCACCCTACAGCTGTGACATGGAATCCAGAGTTACTGGGTCTTCTGTCTCCTGCTATCTGCTTTTGGCTGTTTTGTTTTCTTTGCAAGCAAAGAAAGGAATGAATAAAAGTGTCTTCTTCATCTACTAGTAGCACTAAAAATTTCTGCATTGTATGAGAAATGTTGCTTTCCCATTTTCCTAAAACTGAATTTTTCAGGGAATAAATTAGAAATAAAGTTTCGTGCCAGCAAATAAATAATTGAGACGTTTTATAAATGTTTTTTTGCCCTATCATACCATTCATTATCCTTTAAGGGTATAGTTAACATGCCTTAGGTCACAGATGATCATATAAGTTGTCAAAATTTTAACTCATTGGGGTGATGTTCTGATTTTGCTTCCATAGCTCCAGCAGTGAAGCAACAATTTTAGTATAAAATATGTGCCAGTATGTTAAAATACCTCTTCAAAAATTATTACAACTACACAAAATGGGTTGACTGATACCAACCAAATCCAGAGACTGAATCATAGGGTAGGAAATTGAAAGAAATAATATTTAAAAAAAATATATTGTTTTGTGAACCTGTAATGTGGTTTTTAGAACCAGAGTGGGAAGAGATCTGGGCTTTAGAAAATCTGTGAGGAAGACTATATCAATTACTGTAGCTCTCACTACTAACAATCAGCTTAGTGAATTCCATCCATATTATGTATAGGCGTGTCAGTCTAAACAACATATAATTATATGCAGGTTAGAGAACTTTTACCTCCATATTTATGTGTCTGTTTGTATAAAGCATGCACACAAACACATACATATATGGATACATGACCTTTTCATCCATTATCTATATGTATTTTACAGATGTAAATATATAGGTGAACAAACATATGTGTCTAGTGGTCATGTGTGTACTTGTCCACAGTAATACCCTAAGTAATATTCATACTAATATTTGGCACAAAGCTTCACACTTCTTTAAAAACACTGTCTTTCTATCTTCCGTATAATTCTACTTTCAGAGATGACAATCTATAATTTACAGGGCTAATTCACTAACAGCAAAAATTATTGAGAATTACTTGATAAATTCAGGAGTGGATGAGAGTTCTTATGATTTTTCCAGGCCATTGGTAACAGTTTTATTTTTGTAATGTGTGCGTCAATTCTAGCACAGCAATGGGCCTGTGGCCACCCCTGAGCTCTACCTTGCACTTGCAGGATTTCTATTATTAAACAAATAAAGAATTGGACATTGCACATGTTCAATTATTAGCTAAGATATTAATAAAATGTGTTTAGAGATTATAGAGATATTTTTACCAATTAAAAAAATTATCTTTTTAAAAGAAAGATTTCAGGAGAAAAATCTTTAAAAACTACCTTCCTGGCAATATCTGTAGTAGTCTCCATGAAGGGCTGGTGTCTCTAATTTGTGTAGTAGTCTGGAACATAATTCCTTTTCTCATTGTTTCTTTTACTGTCTTCTGTAAAATATCATCATCTTCTAACGTGGTATTATATTATGGAAACTGAAAATTAACCTAATCAAAATATCTTTCAGATGCTTAATTAGATTTTTTTGTGTTTGCTAGAAAATAGGGTTTTAAAAATAGCTTTTATCTGTAAATGCTTCTTACAAGACTAAGCAAGTATTAATTCTGTTTTCGAGTATTCATTCTACTTTGTTGATCAGACTTCTTAAATTAGCTTTAATTTAAGGGTTTATCACTTTTCTTTCCAACAAAAGATGATAAAGTACACTTATTTTACAGCTTGAGCACATATGAAATGTTCTCTTACCTCCTTGAAGTCAGTGGACAAGTGATTAACCTCAAAAGTTGTAGCAATATTTTTAATAACATTTCCACTGATACTTTTATTTTAATAATAAGATAATTTAGGGGTCCTTTACCTACAATTTAAGAAAGCATTGGTTCTCATTATATGATGCTACAGAGTTTTTGTGGAATTGTTGGGTTTCATATGTGATTGGTAGAGATTTGGCCTGAGAACTACTGAGCACTTGTACATTTGTGTTCAGTGGTGACCTGAGAATTGTGGACAAGTAATGACGGGGCAAAAAAAGGGGCTTGTGTTCAATTTTGGTTTCAACATCTTTATTCCCACCTAAAAAACTTTTTGAAAACTGTTCCCTATACTCACAGTCATTTACCCTTCCTGCCAGGTGATTTTGCACTTTCTGGTAACATTCTGCTGGCTTCAACATTTTAGTTTGCAGATAATCTTTCCTTTCTTCTATTCCATGCTATTTAATAACATTGTCATAGCTGAAGACCCAAGTCTCTCTCTCTAGTCCATGGAGTGGTATTAATTTAATTTCATGAAACCCCATAAAGACCATTAAGCTTCACACAGGCACCTGCACTTTGCTTATAAAGTAGACATCAGATTACAAGGTCAGGCATGTAATTTTCATAATTTAGAAATAATACTGGATCAAGACTTTTAATGCATTGGTTTGTTGCCTTATGGCTTTGGATAGTGCCAATTTTTCTCTCTGCTCTGTAACAAACATGGCATAGTTACCCGACCTTTGTTATCCCATTGTTCTGGTTTATAGGTTGATAACCATTCTGTGAGCTATGAGGTGTGGACCTGCCCCAGCAGCATTCCCTGGACTAAAGAGAAAAACAAGAAAGAAAGGAAAAAAGAACCCCCCTCTCCACTAACCATTAAATTGTAGGGTGATCTGGAGATAAAAGCAGAATCTCTTTTTTGCTTTTCAAATATTTGCTTGGCCTTCAAAAGGTATTTGCCTTTTGTGTTTACATTGGATTTATTTTTTTGGCCTACATGCAGAAAGAGAATGATACATTAAAGAATAATGGACAATAGTGAGGAAAATGCTCTCAGTTTTCACATCTAGCCTGTATTTTCTACTTTAGGTTTATTTTTTAAATCTTGTCTACTTCTATTTAAATAGAAACTGCTGAGTATTGTAAAGGGTTGTAAATGTGAAAGTATCAGGTGAAGTACAGTACAAGAAGATTATCTACAGGTTGGCAGGCAGTAATGAGCATTGGCAAAGTGCCATTTTCATCTATGAACCTTTGGGACCTCAAGTTATTCCTGTGAGAGGCAGAACAATGCTAGGCTTCAAAAGCCAGTGTTCTGTCACTTGCAGGAGTGCTTCCTGCTGTTCCTGAGAGAGGCAGGTGAGGTTTGCCTCTGCAAAGTTGTACAAATCTTCACCCAGGCAAAAGGAAAGATGCTTTGGCTGAAAGTTGATGTCTGTGTCGTATTATCTTCAGTTCTTTCCCTCTGGATGGCATTAGAACTTCCTTGGAACGTGTGTTGTCTCTTGTGGGTTTACTTTCATTGGAAGAGCAGGGTTTAAGCAAGTTTGTATAAAATATAGTTTAATTTAAAACCTCACATTCAAGGCAAGCACCTCTTTGTGACAATTGACTGTCCCAAGGTTGTCTTTTCTGTTACTCAAGTCTACCCCTTTGTCATTTTACACTCAACTCCTGCATCATCAAAAGCTTCTATTTTGTTATAATGGAGTCATGAGATGGAGATATTTCCCAAATCTTCTTACTGTAATGTTTAATATTTTTGATGCTACTAAATTAAAAACAAACATGACCCAATGATTTATTTGAAGCGTCTTGATTAATGTGCTTTGAAAACACGGGCATTTATAATTGATAAAAATATATTTCACCACATGTATGTCATAAAGCTCTTAGTATGTTACAGTTTGTGAAAATTACAGTCAGTTAATAATGTGTCAGCTCCCCACTGTGTGCTTCGTGGGATACTGAATGGGTGTTACAAGATTTATTTGCTGGATTTTGCAGGTTTTCTGTAGCGTGTCAGATGCCTTGCTGATTGCTTGGTGAAGCCTGGAGCATGAGCTCCCTCCTGCAATGTTTACTTTAAGTCAATCTGCATTTGCTTAAGAGTATGACAGGATTAAAATCAGATCACCTCCTTGGAACTTTCCTAAAAGCCTGGATACTCTTTAGTGAGAACATTGTGTGTAATTTAGATGTACACACATGTGGGAATTACAATTTACTTCGTAGTTCTTAGAATTACAGGGAATGGATCGATAATAAAATGTGTATTGTAGTGTTGCTAAAGTGATAATAATATTGCAAATAATTTATGTTCTACTCTGTGATTTTGAAGGGAGGATAGAGAGTTACTTCCTGTTTATTGACTTTGTTCATAATGTAACTAAAATGATTCTCTCTCCTTTTAAGGCTTTCATTCCTATGTGTTTCCTTGACCTCCTCATGTCTTCTGACACTTTCGTTCATAAAGAGAATTACTTAGCCTTGTTGATACAGTATTATTTTCCACCTAAAATCTTAGAAAGTGGGAATGTTCAGTTAAGTTTTGAGTTCTTTTTATTCATTATCTTTCTGGTGTTCTTTTTTCTTTTTCTTGCTGGGATTACATTAGAGTGTTTCTGTTGGAATGTTTCCATCTGTGTCCTGCAGTGCAGGCAGCCCATAGTTAAAAGGTGCAGAAATACCTGTTTTCTAAAAACATAGAATCCTGAAGACAATTGATGAGTGGGATTAAAATTGCAGGAGTGTCAAGATGGCAGGCAATGTGGGCAATGCATAGGTGGTCTCTGGTATTCCATTGAACTGCCATATAGAATGTTATATCAGGGTAATATGGTTTAAACTGGATTGGTAAATTTCTGTGTGACTTCAGGAGCATCAAGCATCAACTTGTATAGCAATTGGATTTAACAGGCAAAAAAATCAAAGGGAGTTCAGAAAAAGGGAAACTGAGAGAGTTGATTTAGGATTTGAGGCTCTTGTCTGATGCTAATAAAGGTTTCTGATGTCATTCTTTTTGTAGCTATAATGTACACTGCAGAAATAATTTGTACAATGTGTGCTTGCGTGTACTATCTTGAATGAGGTATATGTTTATAATTTCTGGCTTTCAGATTTAAATCTGTGAACACAGCAAGAGCTCAATGAGTTCTGATAATAATAGTCCTATAATGCAGAGATCCTGAGAACTTCCTTGCAAATGGAAGGAGTCATTCATCTCACAAAAGAGGTAGAGAAAGAAACTTGCCAGAGCTGCAAAGAATCATTTCTGCAAGGGTCATATAGAATAGCTTAGACCATAATCAAAATATTTTTGGGACATCTTAGGATTTTGAGAGAGGTACTTAAAAGGAGCTTGGAGAATGGGTGTTTTGAGATGTATATTTCAGATCTACCACTTTGTCCATGTTTCTATTTCACGTGCCCTAAGCCCATGCATATTATGAATTATAGGCTTTAATTCCCTTTCTGGTTTCTGTATAGCCATATATCAGGAGAGTAAGGCTCTTTTCCAGGTAATTACTGGGGGAATTATAACCCTTGTTTTCATTCTGTTTCTCTTTCCCATTTTATGTGTAGCTATGTATGCAAAGTTGGAGTGGTAGAAATTTCGAGAATTAATATAGAACAAAAATTTATGTTTTAAACATTGTTTTCTTTTTATTTGCAGCTTCTCCAAATTATCTTAATTTAAAATTTACCTTTCTTCCCAGCCTTATAAAAATGTATTTATTTTGCGTTTGGTTTATTTGGAACAATTGGAGAACTGTGGACAGAGTTTATGGAGAGATCATATAGAGTATTTCTTGCATGTAGTATGAAGTGGTCATTTTCCTTCTGTCTTGTGCTTTCCCATTTTTTATATATTTCGTTATAATTATATTTCAGTGTGAAAGGTGTTATCCACAACCAAGCTGGACCAGCACACTGCTGGGGGCACCTTCAGGGGGCCCTGTGGCTCTGCAGAGAGTAATATGAGCTGATAACGTATTTCTATCTTTCTAGCTCAAAACTTGAAGTGTTTAAAATTATAAGTTTGCATCTGGTAATTTCCATAAGGTTTCCAGCAAATCCAGAGGAGGCATTCCCTGAATCTTCTCATAGTACATTGCCATGCTGGAAATAATTCCTGTTCTGTCTTTCAGTTGGTATCAGGTGGCAACTTTGTGGTAGACGCTGGGCAAACATTTGGTACATCAGGCACCTTAATCTGTCTTTCACTAGTTTAAGCTTAACCTGGTCTCTGTGCTTGTTTTAAAGTGCCTCCATCCCTCCTTTCCTCCCCACATCTCAAAACCCAGTGCCTAGTAAAGCCAGCTGGGAGAGCTCCAGGCATCACTTGACCCTGTTATTAACCCTTCAGTAGGCGGATGAATGGGGAGCACTTCTCAGCCTCAGGTTCCCTTCAGAAAGGTCTGGTGCCAAGGCTGTTAGAGCTGGTGGTGACTGCAGTGGGGACGGGGGGAAATGAGGACCCAGTCCCACTGGTGATCCACGAGCTCTGCCTAGTAAAGCTACACCTTAAAATATCTTGAGTGAAATCCTGATTCTGCTGAGGTCGCTGGGTACTTAGACATTTATTTTATGTCAGCAAGGATTTCACCAGTATTTTTATTTTGCAGCTGTAGAGGGGGGGGAAGCCTGAACCAAGATGAATGTGACTTTATGTTGTGAAAAAGATTCTCTGCTAGTTTTATCCTTGCCTTCCTACCATCTGAATAACTGTAAATGATGTTCTCTGTTAATAAGTGTGTACTTTGTCTAAATTGCATTTATTTTTCTTTTGACATATATACCATTTTACTATTAATCATCCTCTTCTGCTCTTTACTATACAAAGACACTGTTGTGCTGATGGAACATATTTAATCTTTGCTATGTTGTATTTTATTTCTATTGTTGCTTTCCCATTTCTTTATGGAAAATCTTTCTTTATTGACTCTTAAATCATGGGTTAAGCTCTTATTGAAAACATGTTCTCTATGTACTTCTTGCAAGTGAAAGAAGTTCTTTTGAGGTTATAGGCTAGGCTTATACAAATACTTCACTACACAGTAAAAATTCAGAGATCTCCTATATGTTATCTAAAGCTAGAAATATATCCATTTACTCAACAGCACATCATAAAAGAGATGCATACTATGTTCATGTCTGTCAGTGCCTTAAGTCATCACTCTACAGCCTTTTTTAAATTCTCTTTTTATTGAAACCAAGAAACAAAACAAAGACAAAAAAAAGCAAAACCAACATCAATTACATGTCAACATGACATCAAACAGCATAATATATCAGAAAAATAAATGCATGATCTGGTGACTCAATGATTTCTGTCCATATGGCATTTACAGAGAGGTAAAGAAAAGGCAAATAGCTACACATCTGTATTGGGAAAAATGTCCTATATAAAATTGGCCATAGTGACAGCATCAGAAAGCTCTCAGCTGAGATTATCTGGAAATAAATAACACACAGAAGAGGAAGTGAGGTTCCAACAGTCTTGCTCATATATGTATTTAGAGTTTTTTGCAATGAGCATTGTACAGGTATAAATCTTTGTATAAAAAGATTACTTTAAAGATGGGGATGTTCTGCTTGCTGATGCTAGGTCCAGGTTTATAGATGGATGTGTAATACAGCTGCATACAGAGTGATGCAAAAGTGCAACGAGAAAAAAATCTCTGAAGACAAATGTGACTATCTGGTGAAACTATTAAAATGAATACTGCCTCCAAGCCTATTTGTATATTTGCTGAAAGCCATATGAAAAAGCCTCTCTGTATAAGTGCTAAACACATGAAAACCACTGAGAATCAGTTAAGACCCTAAAATAATAATCTGGGAATTCCATTCATTATAATAGCAAAGGGCATCATAACTTTATGGTAAGTAGGGAAGGGTGGGAGAGAGGTGACACTGCGGGAGAAGGAAAACCCAGAAAGATCCAGAATCAAACACAGCCTCTGTTATTTGAATTTGTTGTTAGTTTTCAATGGAGTGATAACTGGAACAGCTCAGACTGAGCTGCCTGGCTCAACACTCCCCGTTCTAAGGAACTTGGATGTGTTTCACAGCTTACATCTGGACAACAGGGCACAGGAAAAAAGCCACAAGGATGGATCACATTCTCTTTGCACAGTTTGGGCTTGAATCACATATGTAGGATATGTATGGACAGGGAAGATATGTACATGTAGACAGATGTATATGCACGCACGTGTTCACGTGTGTATAAATCCAGATTCTCATGGGTTTTCTCCTCATTTTGCTGTTAGGCTTAGTTCGCAGATCTATGCTCTGTCTCTCCAGAGCCACAAGAAGTAACCTTATGGAATTTATTTTTCTTTTTCCTTACCCCAGCCGACTATTTATTCAGTGCTATCTGAGATCTGTTTTTGTTAATCTTATTACAAGTACAGCTATAGGCCTCAGAGGAGGTGATAAGTGACCCATTGGACCTGGAAATGGTGCTTTCTGTGAGAGCAGGTAATACATAGTGAACTCCTTATCTTATCTTTTAGATCAGCGATAACTTCAGTGAGACCACTGGGTCAATATTGTACATCTCACTCTGTGGCCACATCTCCCCAAAGCAGTGACAAAGTGCCTTGTGCCCAGTGTGTGCAACTGGCTGCCATGGAGGGCAGAGCAGAGCATTTGGCCAGTACAGAGCCTGTGGGGAGAAGCAGCTCCTGAGGGGAAAAGAGCAGCACATGGAAACCCCGAAGGAAATTTAAGAAGGGACGGTGCGAGTGTGTGCGAGCGTGTGCGTTGAAGCCTGAAGGCAGACAGCTATGAAGGCTATGTGGAACATTTCCTGGAGCTTACCACCCATAAACATGGCAGGATTGTCAGCCCTGCAGTGTCCATGCCTTCCCCTTGGGCCCCTGCCAGTGCCCCTGTGCCTGTCAGGCCCTGCATCTCAGCCCCAGGGTGGGAGCTCCTCACTGCATCCTCCTGCTTGAGTTTGAGTGCTCTCCCACCCCACGTTCTCTCCGGGAAGGACTGTTCAGTATCCCTGCACCCCCAGATGCTTGCCTGTCAAAGCCCAGAGGACAAGGGGGACTCCCTTTCTGCTGTTCCATACTGTGAAAGGCAGGGAGTGTAAACTAACTTAATCTTTTATTTGTGCGCTCATTTGTTTTGGGTGAGCTAACAGTACACCACAAACTGTCATGTCCCACAATTTGCTAAAATGGCATATATAGAATAGAGCTGCAAATAACGGCAAATTCCTTTATTGCCTTGCTCTATTATGATTTCATTGTAAAATACTTTTATTTTTCAAAATTGTACTCATCCCATTCTCCTGCACAGAAAGGCCCCGCTGCCACCAAAATACCTTGACATATTATGTGTCACATCTTCAAACCTTTGCAGGCAGCTTGTATCTCCTCATTTGCTACATCTAGACAGGGATCAGACCCTCTCTGCAGTCAGCAAAAGTGAAATGCAGCTTTTTCTGTAGCAGGCACTGATGTATAAACATAGTTCCAAAGGAATGTATAGAAGCAGCACCACGACCTGTAAGGACTGACCCATCCTGGAAGACAGGCAGAACTGCAGACTTTAACACTTCCTTCCAAACTACTCCTAAACCTCTTTAGCATGAAAGTGTCTCTCTTGGAAGCATAAAAGATTTAGTTCTTTTGCTCCAGGCAAGACTTTTAAACCTAATACTTATATAAGCAAACTGTCCCCTCTAGTTCTCACATTAACTTATAATGCCACCCTGGCAAGCTTATTGGTTATATTCTGGGTGTGTGAAACAGGCAGCTGCTCGAGATGGGCTGGCAGGCTAACATGGGCTGAGGTAACATCAGCAGCAAGATGGGTTTTGGTTTTGACTGCAGCCTTAAGGGAAATTCCTGAAAATGTTTCTCTTATATATTTGCTGCAAGTAGTCTGTTTTTTACATGTTTGGTTATCAGTGTGATACTTCTGCATTTCATCATGTTTCATGATTTTGTGTAATGAGATGAGGTATTGTGCTGCTGACAATATTTAAATAAAAGCC
>JAHLSL010000073.1:4049284-4184868 GCA_025920805.1 Petroica traversi
TTAGAGCATTGGTTTAATTTTCAAAAGTCAGTGATATCGCTTACTATCCAAACCATGTAATTTCTCCTTCCATGCAGCCTAAGACATTTGCAATAGGTACTGTCTAAATGATTGCTTTAATTGAATCTAAGCAAGCTGTGAAGAGAATTTTTCCTCATCGGTTTATAAATGAAAAATAAAAGTCTTCAGTTGGATGTATCTCTTGGGTTGATTTTCTACAACAGATGCAGAATGTTTTTTGTTTTTCAAGTGAAAAACATTTCACTGTGTAACATATGTGTAATGTTAGCAAATATTCCATGGAGGTTGTATTGATAAGCTGTTCGCTGGGTTTATCTTTTCACTGTATTTACAGAAAGGTCCTTGAAAATACTAAAATGAATCCTTTTGCTGCCTTGAGATTTATTAATTTAGTATTTTAATTGAGATTTGAAAAGATGACAGGCATTAAAACTGCAGTAAATTTAAGTGTTTTTTGGAAGCATTAAATGTAGTGCAAGTGATAATATATTTTGTTTGATTTTTTTCCCCCTTGTTTGAGAAAAATCAAAAGTAATGTATAGAGCACACAAGTGAGTTGACAGTTTCCATCCCACAAGTTGTGCCTATTGGTTAAATATATATATTCCTTTTTTATTTTATTATCCAGTTTGTATTTTTTGAACTGGCTTTTCATCCCCAGCCTCTTTCTGAACTTGTACTTAATGTGGTGTTCATCGTGGTGTGGGAGCTTTCAGTTTCATATCACTTTGATCAGCCCTTGCCAGTGCAGAAGTACAGTCAGGTTTTGTAGGAATTCACTACTCAGTGTCAACAAACATTTCACCCAGCATTTACTGGCTGATTTAAGTAAACTGTAACTTGTGACATGGTACAGTAAATTGATAATGACAAAGCCACAGAAGCAAATACAACTCTACATGTCTGCTCACTGAAATAAATGATTGTAAGGAAAGATTTCTTTGTCTGCTAGTGAGAAGAGACATATTTGGTTGTGAACATATTATGAGCCTGATTTGAGATTCATCTTTTGCTGCAAGTTATGCCTTTCAGAGGGAGCTGGGAAGGGCTGTTAGTCCAGTCCTGTGTACTTTTGATTTTCTTTGTTTCCTTGGGTTAATTGATTAAACTCTCTGTGTCTCAGTTTCTTTTGTAAAAGCAAAGAGAGAGTTTCTTAGTAAAGGTGAAGATATTTTGAGATTTCTGGAACATGAGAAGTTGTGCTGATTGCCAAATATTGGACTGCTTCATTACCTTCTATGAAAAAACAACCAGGGTACAGTCTCAGAGTAAGAGAACTTCTTTGTAGATCTGCCTTCTCTTGGAGATTGACCCTCTGCTGAAAAGATGAGAGGATTCACCCCAAACCTGCCTCCTTCTAGGGTGGCCCTCTGCCTCTCTGTGAGCTCCAGTTTCTGCCCAGGTGGGGCTTTGCCCTGCCTGAATCAGCGTCCAAATCCTCAATGACTAAAAATTATTCAGCAGAAAGTAGCTGAAAGGGTCTTTGCTGTCTCCCTTTTCACACTTTATTTTTGTCTGCCCAAATGTGTGTCTCCTGATGAGCTGATGGGCACCTGCCCTGGTCCTGTCACCTCAGCCCTGTTCTGCGTGGTGCTAATGCCATGGGGAGGCTGCCAGAGTGGTTGTGTGCTGGGGACTGAAGTGACCTCAAATAATTAGTGCAGGGTTTGTGCCTGCTGTGCTGGGGGTCTTACGTATTTGGATGACCCCCGTCTCTCTCATGACCTTTCTCCACAGGAGCTGCTGGACTGCAGTGCTTTGCCAAGTAGCAGCCTGAGAATTCATGTTCAAATTAAAGCATAAATTATTTTTGTTTTAGCAGCTTGTGTTTGATTCCTCCCCAAATTATGATCTGCTATAAGCTCTTGTGCCAGTCGGAGAAGTAATTTCTTCTTCTTTTTTTTTTTTTTAAAGTGCTTGTCTGTGTAGAGTGAAGAGATCTTGTTATTTTGAATCAGTTCAAGAGGAATACACTTTAAAAATACTGAGAGCAATGGATGCAGTCTGCTACTATTTCTAATCTTCCTTAGTATTTTTTGCATTTCTCAGCGATGAGTGTTTGGAGGAATATTATCGCTTCATATGATTCCTGCTAATACTGTAATGGTAGTCAGTTTTTCATGGAAAACACAGAAATTCCATACTGCAAAAAGACCCACTATAAATTTTCAATGCCAAAAAAAGTTGTTAAGAGTATATCTTTAGATGAATAAATAGGATCGAGTTAACCTCAATACAACTGCTCTGATTTACAATGTCTGAGGATCTGACCTATTCTCAAAAGTCTGTAACAATTTCTGTGCCATCATTCCTAGATTAAAAGACACATTTATTTTCATTTCTATTAATTTTTGTGTTAGAACCACAGGCAATGAACTATCTTCTTTATGGTTCATGGTAGTGAAGTTAGCAGTACCAGCTAAACCTGCCTGCAAATATCTGTGTATGTAACGTATGTGCTATGATCTGTGTGACACTGCTTTAGAAATTGTTACCAGAGCCCTCAACAATTGTCCATGAGAAAACGAAACTGTTCAAATCTGGGTTTAGAAGTGATAGGCTGCATTGTTTACTTGTCTATTATAAATTATTACCAATAAACATAAGTAGGAAACTGTTACAAAATATAGCCCTGAGCAAAAAATTGACACTGTTTGAGAAGACAAGACTTCTTACAAATGCAGACTGTATGTTTTATCCTTAATATATAGGAAAAATTAGGTCAGAGATGAAAACCACAATAAGACGCCGTATATTTCAATGGTAAACATACTGCATCACAAGTTATAAAAGAATAGCTCAGTATTTTCGTTAAAATCACTTGCAGGGGATATAACTGGGCGTGCAGGGTAATGGTAAAAATATTGAAAATCCCAGACAATGTTTTATGTCTGCATTTTAGACCTTTGATCTTCTTACTTTCTAATTATTTGGAAACAACTTCATCTGAGCTTTTGGTTTGTGTGCTGGCTTGTTTACTTTTGTATTCTGATAGTTGTTCTTCATTATGTTCTTTAACACATTTCAAATTACTGACACTGAACTTTGAGCACTCAGAAATGTGGAGCAATTCAGAGCCTGGGCACTCTTCACCTTTACCCTTATGATTGATTTTGATATGCATGATTCCTTCTTGTTAGAGAGCAGATGCTGCATTCTATGATCCTCCATGAAAGTGGGATAGTCGAGGGTCCTCAGTTATTGCAGATTATTTCTTTTTAACAATTTTGGGATGTTTTACAGAACTGAAACCAAAAGGCAGGGAGAGTTTGTAGTTTGCTTTGCAACTGATGTAGTTTCAGAGTGCTGCATGCAGGGACTGCTGCTGCTTGATCTCTCCAAGCTGAATAGTGAAGTGGTGTAAGTTTCACCTGTGATGATTACTTTTTAATGTTCTCTGATTCTTTTTAGTGCCTAGTCCAGATACCTCAGTGAATTCCTTAAAAAATACAAAACTTTCTTTGGGAATCTGATTAGTATTAACCAGTTCATCTTTTTAACTAAAGAACAGTTAAAATACTGGAAGTTAAATATGTCATACTAAGACTTTGAATAACAATGTCTTATTATTTCAGGCTTTTTAAAAAGGTAGTTAAAATTGGTAGATATTTTACCTGTGGAGCTTGTGAAAGGATAGGAGGTTCAAAGTCTCAAGAAATTGAACTTTAAATTGTTTGCACTTAATATCAGCTGATTACCTTAATTAATAGAGAAGAAAATGTTTTGTCTTACTTTATTTGAATTCTTAAGGGTTGTAATTATTTATCTTTTTTCTTCATATTTTTTTAGTGAAGGTAATTAAAAAGAAAAGGGTCCCAAGCTGTTGCACAGCCCAAGCAGTGGAGATTTTGGGGGGGAGAAAAAGAGATGTTACCACACTGCTGTTCTTGGCCACATTGCCCATCAAATAAGGGTATTTCTCAAATATTTCCTGGGTGATTTTAGCTGGGCATGTAATCTAATTTGTGAACAGTGTGCTGCTTCAGATTACCCTCTCCTTTCTCCCAGTAGTAGCTGCAGCTCACTGGTGAACTACGTGAATTCTGTACTTATCTGTACAGGGGTCTGTAATCACTTTTTAGGGTTCCCATTGTGCACACAGGTAATGATCATATTGTGTAGACCTTAGTTCAAAACAAAGCAATATTGTGCACAATGCTGCCTTCTAAAAGCCTGTTTGTAAGAACCCTGAACAAAACTCAGAACTTCCAAAAGTTGTGGAAAAATGGGCATTGTGTCCAGTTATATTTTATCTAACCAAAATACTTGGGCATTTAAAGTTGTTTTGGGTTTTTGCTGCCTTCCTTTCTTCCTCTGTTCCCATTGGTGCTATGTTCTGTGAATCAGGGCAGTGCACATGAGCATCCATGGAAGACCAAAGCCTGGGAGCAGGCTGCAGTTGGAAAATCCAGACTTTGTGTTGCACCTGAGCTCCTGTGGATGCAGCGCCTGAGACAAGGCACAGCAGGAATTCCTGGCTGGATATGTGGAGCTGCATCTTATCCTCTCCTCAAGGCTAACAATGTGTTTAAGTAGTCCTTGTGCCTGCTTTATCCAAAGGGTTAGGATTATATCTGGCTCTGGTGCAGCTGTGCAGGGTGGGAAAAAGCTCCTTGACCATTACTGCCATTCCTTAATAGTCCTTCAGAGAAAAGCTGATGTCAAATATTGATTCTTGGCTTTGCATAGTTTGCTCTTTTCTCTTGTTTTCTAGCTTGCCCATAGCTGGTGAAACCTTAAAGAGTATGTGAAGGGGATTTGCACTTGCATCAATAAATGTACAGGAACTTTGTTTGTGTGTGTGTTAGCAGTGAACAGAATATCAATACAGAACAGATAATCCATTATATCACCCTACAGTGCAAGTTTTTCAAGAAGGATCTAAGTTTCCTTTCATTTCTGTGAACCAGATGAAAATAGTTTTTCATATATGTATCCTACCTAGGACACTCTTTTGTAGTTTATAGGATGCCCAGAGCTACTATAGATATAAAACAATTTCTGGTTATTAGATCTCTGCATCACCAAAATGCAAATTTCACTCCTGAATATGTAGGCCACTTGCTGAATAACCTCAAGAAATATATGGTGAAAATGCTATTTTTCATGTATTCAGATTACCTCCTTCAAAGGTTTTCCTCAGGTTTTTAATATTCTGAAAGTCCCAGTTCTGAGGCAGACTGCAGTTCAAACTTCGTTTTCGGTTCTTAGAGTGAAGTCATTTAAATAAACAAATAAAAGTGGCACGTCATGTGTAACTTGTGCCAAAGTACGCCGTGTGCCAGTTAGAATTAATTTTTATGAAACCTCTCATATATGAGTTTATAATAACAACAATACAGATACATACACTCGTCCCCAGCAACTCTGCTGACCCTTGCAGTATTTTAAATGTGCACAAGTGAAATCCCAGCACAGTTTTGACCTGTGTTTATTTTTAGAGTTTCATGAATCACCTCCTTTAGCTGTTTTTTTCTATTTTACAAATAAATCTTATTGCTAAATAACACTAGGATATTTGATAGTGAGAATAAAATCTCTCAACTGAATCTCTCTTTTTTTTTTTTTTTTTTTTTTTTTTTTGTGGGTGTGTGTGTGTGAATAGCCAGATGGAAGTGTTTACCCTTTAGAGAATATTTGAATATTTAGATCTGATATTTTTGTTACATTCTGTTTCTTCCTGGTAATTGTGTTGGCACTTTGCTGATCTCAAGTTGTGTATTATTACAATGGAAGGTGACAATTTGATTGTCTTCAGTTGGAGAAACAAGCAATTTTATATTCACTGAGCTGTCAGGTAACAGTACCTCACAATACTAAGAGCTCCTGGCAATGTGATTTGGCACCTATATTTAAGTGCTTTGATGCTTGCATAACCTCTACTGAATCAGAAATGTTTTGCCTGCTAGAAATGTTTTTAGGCTTGTAGTGTAAGGTTTTTGTTAAAAAGGCAAATCTGTAAGTGAGCTGCAGAGCCATTGTTTTGTGTTACGCGGAGGTACTAATTAGGTGCTTTAGTGCAACAGGCTACAGGTGAGCCTGAAACTGATACTTCATTTCTCTGTCTGCTGAGCTGTTTGGTTTGACTTGGAGAGGAGAACCAAAAATATGGAAAGGAAGGAGTAGAAAATGGGAGGAGGGAAGTCTGACTGCATTGATGTTTCTCTTCTGAATCACAGAGAGATGGCATGTGACCTTTCACACCTGTAGGATTGAAAATTACCTGTTAACTCCTTACATGGAATCTTAAGCAAGTGATGAAAATTTACCATAGGAGGGAAAAATATAATAATACTGAGTCTTAACATTGGACCCTCTTTCTCATGGAACATTGAAAGGATTTAGTGAACTTTTCAGGACTTTATGCCCACCAGGTTTAAGTGTTATCAGGAAGGTTTTTAGTTATTAGAACAACTTCTTAACTGGCTTCGTAAGGGACAAAAAATAAAGCATTTTTGTCTTCTGTGTAAACTCTCAAACATGCTAAAATAAATTTTTCTCAGTATTTTTAGGTATCCTTTATCAAAACCATTTATATAATCATCCAGATAAACAATTAAGTCATTCTGGTCCATAAAAATATGTGGATTAATTCTTATTTATAGCCAGCATTGTTTTTTAACTTTATTGTTAAGGATTGCTTTTATTTATATTGTATATTCTCTTACTTGCTGCCTAAAAAAACAAATCCTAATAAGTTGCTGATGGATAAATTCTTGGCACGCTCACTCTTGTTCTCATAATTATTGGTAAAGATAGCTGGAAGTCAGTACTGCCCTTTTTTTTTTTTTTTTTTTTTTCCTTTTTTCAACAGTAAGAAATTGGATATGCAGAGACACATGGCCCAGTCATAGGACTTTAAAGGCAGCCATCACCGAGAAGCTAATACCTCCCAATTAAACAGAGGTGGTTACGTGATGTAACATTATCAGGAGAAACAATTCATGAGTCAAAGCATTCCAGGGCATATGAGCTCCAGTCCAAAGAACAGTCTCAAGCTGTTTAAATAAAGTGACAGCAATATTGTCAGCTAAATATAAACTATAGAAAATATTAACTACAGTGACTGAAGACGAGCACATCCCAGGTGCTAAAGGACTATTCTTTCCCTGCCCTTTTACTGCATTCAGTGTGGGTTCATTCACCTTAGGCATTTTCAGTGAAAGTTTCTGGATAAAGAGAGTAGAGTATTTATCCTGCTAAATAGACAGCTTGTAATTTTGGCATTTTATGAATCCAAACAGACACTTTGGATTTTCCCTGAAAAGTCCTGAGGGGTTGTGAGGCTGTTTTGCTGTATCCATGTTGATGTTTTCAACGTAGTGAATAGACAAGAGCTTGTTCCCTAACCGTAATGGTCCACCATGGCTGGGAAGGTCACTCTAATGGTAGAACATAAGAAAAAGTCTTTCCAAAAAGTTCCAAGTAGCCCTCTGTTCTTTTTTTTTTTTTTTATCAAATGAGAAGAAATACAATTAAAGTTGTTCCCAACCCTCTGAGCTTTGAGGAAGTCTGAGTCTGAAGTCAAACTTTGTGATTTGGATTCGTATCTATTAGCAGAAGTGTAATTTGCCTGGATTGGAAAAATAAATGCAAGAATAGCTGAGTGTGTATCTTGGAAGCCGTGGGTGTATTGCTTAGCTTGATGCTTATTTCAGCCAGCAATTTGGGTGCTCAGTTAACATTATAGCTGTCATTTCTTGAATCACATTTGCTTCCACTCCCCCTCCCGCCCTTTTATTTCCAAGGTGGTTCATGCGATTACCATAAACTCTCTAATCTTGCCATGCTGTTTATGATCTATATGTAACTAATTCATGTAGAATTCCTGCAAAATGAAGCCAAGGAAGAGCTTGAGGGAGTTGAGTTGATTGGCCTGAGGCCTTGCTGTGACTCAGAGCCAGGAACAGAGACTGAGAGATTCTCTCCCATTGCTGCCTTCTCAAGCTATTCCAGCTTTGAGCACAGGGATTTATGTTGGGGTGTGGGGCCCCCAGAGAATGAAAGCTTTTACTAACTGTTCAATTGTGTTCCTAATTCTCCTTTAAAAGAGAGATGAGATTTCATAATTTTAGGAAATAGCTGTTTATTCTGAAATGGCAGATAGATTACAGCATTAACTTTACAGTGAGTTACGTTACTGGGTTCTGCCTACACGACGTTGTTTTACAGGGGCAGAGCTGCAAAACATTTTGGCTATTGCCAAAGCTCATTCATTTTTCTTTAGTACTATCTGAACTATAATGCTTCTAATGTACCCCAAAGCTGAGTGCTGATCTGTGAGGGATGGTCCTGTATCCATGTTTAATATTATGAGAGGAGTATGTACATTTTAAAAGGTGGGAAGGGATAAGATGCTGTGGCTGTTTTTTTGGTTTTTTTTTTTACTTATGAACACCAAATTAGCATAAAAGTTTAGAAGGAAATGCTTAAAATGTTATGAGTCCTTCTAAAAATGGTTTCTTTTAATTTATTTGGTTCTGGAGTCACCAAAGCACTTAGACATGTGCTTAACTTTTTGAAACCGAGTAGTCCAATTTGAAATTAGTGGACTGCTTGCATACTTACAGTTAATCATGCACTTAAGTACTTTAATCTGGCACTTTGGGGAAAAGGAATGGAGACTGTTCATAAAAGCTCTGTAAGCGAATATATTTCTAATCTAATCTGATTCCAATCTACTGTTGGAGCTGTAGACCTGGGTTATGTCTCTGCTGCAGTCACTAAAGCAGGATGAATTAGTCCATCTGAGCGCCACGCTACTGTAGTTGGAGAGCTATCAGAAGCAAGCTTGTTTAAAATTAGTTTGGATATCTGAGCATTACAAAGCAGTCATTTATGTGGCTGCCGTGTAGACATGCCTTTAGGTTTATGAATGCTTTGTGAGGGTGGAGCAGAGCAGCAGTGAGAGTCCCCGGCCAACTACAAGTCTGCTTTGTCATATATCTCGTTGTTATTGCTTAGTTTGGATGTTTTTGGAACTGTGTCTGGGCCGTTGCATTGTTGTTGTCTGTTGTTATACTTCGTGGCTTGATTCTGAAAGGTCTGGCAGCTGAAACTCCAGGCCTAATCTTAATTTCTACTGTAACATTTAATCATTTGAGCAGGCAACAGGGATGGAAGATTTTTCAGGCTTTGGAAACCTTTCATGTCAGGACTACCAAATAATTGTTTTGAAAAAGAGGGTACAATTTTTTTGAAGAATTTGAGACTATAAAAAAAACCTTAGGAAAAAAAAGTAGTAATATGGCTATAAGGAAAAAAGGAAAACCAATCTTTTGTGAATCTAACTGGCAGTCTTCATTAGGGGAGAGAAAATTTCTTCTCTGGTTTAAAATAAAAAATCAGGTCATGTCTATAGCAAATGAAGCTATTTGGGACTGGGTTTACCTTTTTGTTGATAAAAAACCCCTTAGTAGTTTGATTTTAGCTTTACTACCTCGGTATTGAGGTTGATTGAGTTTGGGGTACAATCCCTCAGCTTTACTGACCTTTTGATAAATGGTCCCATTTTGTTTATGTCTTGAGTTCAGAACGAGATAAAATTTATTCCAGTGTTGGAAAATACAAATCAAGATATTTTAAATTCTCAAACTTGAGTAGGTGATAGGACTTCAGTTAATTAGGGCCTTTTTCAACCTTTTCTCATACTCATTAGATATATTTTCCACCTTTAGTGATTGCTGTGTTCAGCTAATCTCTCAATTTAACCAAAGCAACAATTTCACAATGTAGTTTTCTTTCTGATTGTGTGCTGTGTAATCAATATACTGATATAATGTGAGTGTAATTTCCTCTCTTATTTTATCTCCACTGCACAGTATTATAAATAAACAGCTAAAAAAGAGAAAAGAAAGAAAAGCACCAAACAAATCTGTTGCATCTTCTTTTAAGATTGTACCACTGTAGACACTTGTTCTAGTAAAGTAGAATTGGACCCACTTGATTGCATTTAAATTTTTCATGCTTCAGCAGTTTGTCTGGGAGCACAGTAAAGAAAACCCCCCGAGCGAGGATAGTTTAGAATAATAGAACTTGATTTTGTGTATTATAGCGGCACCATTTGCGCTGCTGTAGTTAGGGTTGTGTCAGCACTTCCATTATAAACCCCTGTTTGCAGGGGTTATAACTAGGGAGATATTTTTTATCAGAAACTTTTTTTTTTTAAAAATAATTCCAGTGAGTTTAATTGATAATAGCAGAAAAAAAGTAAAATAAATTATAATGGAAATTAGTAAATTTCTGATACCTTTTACAAGCCTTATTTATTACGAATATTGATTTTTTCCCCCCCCATCTCAGCAGGGATTTTTAGCAAATGCATTTTGAATATTTTAAACATAAAATTGGGAAGTTGTTATGGCTTAAAATTTGACTGCTATTCATGCTCATATTTTAACATTGAAATATTTTAACACAACATGCTGTTCTATGGCTTAATTTTATCATAAACATAAACTACTCAACTGGGCCAGAGTCTTCTCCACTGGAATTGAATGAGGCCTTGGAGTTATTGACTGAACTCTGCCTTTTGACCTGATAGGATCATGCGCTCAGAATTCTCCCAAATTGCTGGGTAACACCCATCTGCAGGGTTTAAATCTGCTCTGCTTTCCTGATTGTAAACCCAGGCATAGCTGGAAACCCTCAGAAGCCATGTATAAGTGAAATATATTCATTGAGTTAATGGCTGTGCTGGGAAAAGAAGGTGGAGGGCTTTATCTAATCAGTCCCTACACCTCTGTCCCTTTGAACCACATGTTTTAAATCCAAAAACCAAAATGTTACTGTTAAATCTAGCTGTTTTAACAAAACTTTGGAGAATATAGAAGTGAAACACGCCCCTAACAATTATGCCACGAGGAGAACAAGTGCCTAGGAGGCCTGCCTGAGCCTGTCTTCCCTTCCAGGCTCCAAGACTATAGGTGACTGACTAAAGTGCAGCATGGAAGGTGTCTGTCCTTAATGCAGCAGTGGGGAAAAGTGGGACATGGAGCTAGGAAGCATTTGCACCCTACCCTTGGTCTGCTCTCTTACTCCAGGGCAGAAAAAAGTTGCCTGGCATGGCTTGAGATTATTAGTCAATGGGACTTTTTATAATTTTATTTTTAGTGTTTAAAAAGTGGCTTTTCTCAATGTTTAACTGAAGTTGAATGGAGATTTTTATTGAATAGTGTTTAAAATATCATGAATAAGAGGAAAGTATATTAGTGTACATGTCAAAGAGAAAATGCTTCCCCTATAGTGCATTACCAGTAGATAGCTTTGCTGAATGGTCACTTGAGGAAACACCAAAAGCCTGTTTATGAAATAGAGGTGAAGCCTTTCCAGACTAATTATATTCAGCATGTAATTTCTAAACTTCAGTCTGAATTTTGATTTTCAATTAACATTCCCAATTTGAAGATAATTTTCTATTTAATGTAATTGCAGGAAATAATTTATTGGCTGATTAAGACTGAGGGCCCAGCCTTCCTTAAGAAAACAGTCCCTAACAAACCAACCTTTAAAGCCAACTCATAGCTTTGGACAGATTCAGCCTATTTTTGCAGCTGCAGAGTTGTGTTTAATTAGGATTGTGCAGTATTATTCATTGGTGCAGTTTGTAGTTGAAATTATTCTTAAGAGACATTTTCATTTCTAGTTTTGTGTCATGATTAATTTATGGTGAAGAAACAGCCATAGCTCTTGTTTTACACAGAAGCTTTTCAGTGTGAAACAGGAACAAGATCTGTAGAGAAGGTAAAAGAAAGGAAAATCCTTTATTGTGACTTTCAGTTTTCACGTCGGGTTTTCAAATTACGCAAAGCATGACTTATATTTTCATGTGAGTGATTACATTAACGTGACTATTTTAATGAGAAAAGGGAAGGCAGCCCTTTTATTTTATCTTGGATCATAGCAATTATGAGCCAGAACCTTTTGAAGTGCACACGATAATGCCGGTTGCTGAACCCTTGGCATGTTCTCTGTAGCATCAACACAAATTCTTTAGCATAGGAAGAATGCAACACACGGTTTAAATTCCTCAGTTCTGCTTATTGGCAACCCTCATGTCAGACTCCCACTTACACTTAGTCTTCCCTAAAGAAAACACAAACCCTTTTTTTCCCCCCACCAGTATCGAGTTTAAGAGGCAGGATTATCTCTATTTACAGAATAGTTATTCTAAATAGGTATCAGTGTTTTAATATGTTTCAAAGCACTTCAAAGCTTGTAATACTTTCGTATTGAACTGAACATAATTAGATTAGTTGATCCTATATTAATTTTTTTTTCACTGTAGGATACTAAATCTGAACTCCCTCATTAATTGTGAGAAATTTAGCATTAGCTGTTAAATCCTATGTGAAACATAGGCTGCTACATAAAAACTACTGTTTAAATTGGAATTAACTTAATTATTTTTCTTTGCACTTGATATTTCCTTCACTGTAATATTCATGAAAGCATGTGACAGATTTGTAAATTTAACTGTTAGTCTCAGATTTCCAGACCCTTTAATCAGTATTTATTTGTCTGTAGAAACAGTACTAGCAAGTTAATGATTTGCTAATTTGAAAAATGCTCATGTGGTTTCCTATGTTAACTGATTTGTGCATTTTTAAAGAAATGGTATGAAATCAATTATTGTTAAAAAGCAATTAAGGTGAAGATCTTATTCCTTAGTTTCTCAGCAATTTCAGTGTCAAGGATATTCTATAGTAAGAAAGACCTGTGAAAATATTTCATATATTTTAGTTGTCCCTTTTCAGGTTTATTAATGATTGTTTTAACAGTTGCAGTTAATCTTACTAGAAATTTTAAATGACAGTGTTTTCAGATTTTGAGTTGAAGTCAGTAATATTTTCATCTAAGTGCAGAAACTGTGGCGAAAGCTGTGTTTGCATATTAGATGGTAGTAAGAGGCCATTATTAGGAAAAGGCATTTAACATAAATCAATGCATTTATTCCCTTCACTTTCAAGTAATTTAAAGTATTTTTTTGAGCTATCCTGTACTTCATGCCTAATATGAGAGGAAATATAATTGTTTTAGATTTTTAGTTTGAACTGTAAAATGTTTCTAAAATATTATCCATCCATTCAATAACCTTTCAGGTTTAGAACACTTTTCATGTGAGCTCCTCAAAATGCAGTCTGAAAGGTAAAACTGGGCAAAATTTTAAACAGTTTAAAAGCAGTACATCTTTAAACAAGACTAATTTAGCAGAATTTGAAATTGATTTTAAATTATTCTTGTCTGGGTAGAAAACATCTTCTGCTTGCGAGGAATGAGGTCAGGAAGCATGATGAACTCTCCTTTAAATGTTTGCTTATAAGCTTCAGGTTTTTCATTGGAGTAAGGGTTTAAAGAATTGAACTCTTATACAGGATCAACATGAAAATGCCAATCAAGTCATTATTTTCTTATGGCTGGGGAAAATAATATTGTTTGACAAGTCTAAATGAATAAAATGTCATATATCTTAACCCTGACCTTGTCTTGGCGTCTTTTCCTCAGTTTAGGATTCAGATCCCCAAACCTTTGCTTTTTAGAGAGCCTCTGTTGGTTGCATGTGATTGACTTGTGGCTGTTCTAGGCAGGTGTGATGCTTTTGGAGGACTTGAGTTTTGAGTTTGACTTTTTGTCACTGAGCACCAACGTTTTCTTTTTGTCTCGTTTTCTTGTTTCGTAGAAGAATGTCTTCCAAGCAGGCTACCTCTCCATTTGCATGTGCAGCTGATGGGGAGGAAACAATGACCCAGGACTTATCACCACGAGACAAGGAAGAGGGCAACAGTGATCAGCACGCGGCCTCTCATCTGCCTCTACACAATGTCATGCACAACAAACCTCACTCTGAGGAGCTACCGACCCTGGTCACCACCATCCAGCAGGATCCCGAGTGGGATGGGGTAATCTCAGCCCAACACAGAATGGTGAGTTTCACAGACCCTCACAGAGGCTGTCCAAATTTAGTGTTCCAAAAGATTGTTTGCCCCCAGTTTGGAAAGACGTGTTCAGGTGTAAAGCTTTTTAAGTGTTAAAGTGTCAGCAGTAGATCAACATCTCTCGGTGTAATTGTAAATTACATTTGTATAATCTAACTAAGTATACAGGTCTATTTGAATGAGGTCATCTGATGAGTTCACCTTCTGAAAGGAAATGCATCTATTTTTCATGTTTTCGTTCATACCTTGATTTATGTCATAACCTTTCTAGCTCATATATTCAAGCATTAATTTCTGACAGTAGGATGTAGCTCACAACTGTTTGTCATCTGCAAAGTGTTGTGCGGAAGGAAGAAACTTTAATGTGTTTTTTTTTTCACTCGTCTCTCAGAAACAGGACCCACCAAGATTAGAATATTACATCTTTACACAGCAACAAAGAAGCTGGCATTTTAGGTGACACAAACTGTGACACTGATCTTACTGTGTCTGTAGGAAATTACAACTTTTTGCGGGGGAGAAAGGTGTTTATGAGTCACTAGGTCACCACTTTGTATATAGGTGACATTAGAAATTATGAGAATTATTATCCCTATTCTCTTCAGTTGCCTAGATATAATTTTTTAGTGGCTGCAGCTCTGTCTCTGCATCCACAAAACTCTGCAATAAATGGGCACACTGAAAGAAGGCTGAATGGGCAGAGCATCCTGGTCAATTTATTTTCCTTGCATGTGTTCCTCAGAAACAGATTTAAGGTATGTGGAGCAGTCAGGTGCCCTGTAATTTTAGAACATCATAATTCCAGACTCTCTGGAAAGTGACTTTTAAAAACCTTATATTCAGACAGTTAGCTTAAAAAGAATAGTCTGCCTTTTCATAAAATTTCTTCTCTATTTCTATTAAATATCTATGGGCAGATTTTTTCATCAAATCTTTTTATTTTTTTCCAGTAAAACTCAGCAGATTTCAATAATGTTAAGCACCATTGCAAAATTTTTAAAATACCACTAACGATAATGGACTCATTTCAAATTTGACTAGATATAATAATTCTAATGCATTAATCAACAGAGATATCAGAGTTCTTTGTGCATATTATGATGCCAGGAATTAGTTAAATAATAGCACTACAATAAGATTTATTTTGTTAATATGGTGTTGTTGGTTTTTTTTTTCCCTAAAATCCAATTGATTCAAAAGATCAAATCAAACTAGAAAAATGCTACCTAATCTATCATGCAAGGTTTAACCCTGTGAACTTTCTGTCAGGCCTAAAATATTCCTAGGAATTTGCGTGATTGTCGTAAGAAGGCAAAATTTCAACTGCAAAATTGCTGTAAAGAAAAGTTGTTATATCTTAGCAATTTGGCAAGGTAGGTTATAAGTTGTATATATGGATGGTATTCAGAATTTTGGACAGAGGGACACTCTTTTGCCCAAGTTATGCAATAAACACATTAGAATACTTTTAACTTCTATGTTATCAGGGGGACAAGCTGCATGCTGGCTAAAAAGGCCTGATCCAGTTTGTTGATGGGAAAAAGTTCATCTGTGAATTCATCAGCTACTTCTCTTTTCATTCAGAGAGGCAGGTGCACTCTTGGAATTCTGATATTAGTACACCAATATCATTGACAAAATTACTCCGTGTCCTAGAGAGAAAGGAACTTCTAGCTTCCAGCACTCCCTCCATGCATTTTTGGTTCAGCCTGTTCCTTGGAGCTGGAGTGAGCTGAAATGGTTGGCCCTTGTGCAGAGTGATCAGTTGTGCTCATGTTGCTCTAAAGGGGTTTGCAGTCCCAGTGGCAGAGAGCAATCCCTGTTTCCTTTCCTAATGCTGCACTGTCATGTCAACACTCGCTGTACCTCTGGACAGGCACGAATCAGTGCACAGCTTATCATGTTTCAGAACAGGTGCATAAACTTTGCTTGAGGGACTTAGCACTCTGGTTTTCCTATCTCCTTTTTCCAGTAAATATTCCATTATATATGTAGATGAATGTCCTGAAAATCATTAGCAGTTTCCACAAGTCCCTTGGCTTAAATCTGGTGGTGGATATATATCAACCTTATTTCAAGACCTCTCAGCTAAACCAAATGGATTTTTTTTTTTCTTTCCAGCTCGAAGCTGGATATAATTTACAAGGCTTGGCTACCAGTGAAGGCTGAAATTCTAAGACGTGTTTTTTGGTTGCACTTATAAGGGCTCTAAAATGTACAGAGCAAGGTCCGAGTGTATTTACAGTTAGGTGGCTTAGATGGCTGGTGAGATCACAACAGTGAAGTGGGGAATTGGTTTTTTTCTCCTTGAAGGCCAGTCATGTAAGTAATTTAATAATTTTAATTATTTTTTTCCACTTAAATATGTTTGTTATGAGCAAACATTTAAGCCTCAATTAGTTGCATAAAGTCTCTAAGCAGGCATTGACACAGTTAAGAAAGAATTCAGAGGTGCCTGCAACTGTCCTGATGAAAACATATTCATACTCCTTAGAGGGAGGATAGATGTTTCTTTCCAGAAAGACAGATTCCAGAAGGTAGGTTGGGCAATTCTGAGATAGGTGCTGGGGTCGTGGCCACTTTTTACTTAATAAACCCGAATTCCCAGAAGGTAAGCACTTCCTGACCTTTCCCAGACGGATCCTTTAGAACCAGATTTGAAGAAGCACCTGTTCATAGCATTTACAGTCGAAGTAAAGACACTAGTGCTGTCATTAAAATGCAGCAATAATGTGTGTTGTCTGGTTAAAAGATAGTAAATTCAAAGAATGCTGTGTCGACATATGGGGAGGAAAATTTTCTCTTTTATCTAGTATCTAATTAGGGCACAATCCTGCATCCTTTCTGTCCTTAAAACTACTAAGGAGTTCACTGGAATTTGAAAGAGCACACAGTATGCATCATAATTTGCTACGAGGGCTGTACAGATCTTAAGTTGAGAAAAGATACCGTAGGAGGGCAATTTTAGTGAAAAAAATAGCATTTTTGCCCGACATTTATGGTACGCAGCACTTTCTGTAATGTAAGATACCTTTAAACTACATTGTTCATTATCAGAAAAAAACCACACTGGCTAGAAATGTTTTCAAACTTTCACTCCCTTTTGATATCAGGCATTGCTTTCCACTGAGTCCTTTGTGTATTCTGAATGTCTGGAAGCCAAAATATTTTGTTTTAACTCCCACTCTATAGTATTTCCCAGCTGTGTACTTATACGGTGTAATAAAAGGATTTAACAAATGGGAAATAGCAGCTGCATTTGGAAATTCCCTTTGTGCTCCCTTTTCATTTGACAGATTCAGCAATGTGTAACAACTGTAACGTCAGACCTGTAATGACTTATACTGCCAGTATCATTTCACCAGCCAATTTGATATTTCAGTGGGGAGAAGATAAAGCAGCCCAAAGATTTCTGTAAATTCATGTTACTGAGCTGGAAAGATTATACTTATGTTTCTAACTAACTTAGTATAAAAATACCTGGATGTATGGGTATTTATTGCTGATTGTAGCCCTACTAGAAAATAAAGTGTATTTCAGGCTAAGGCCATATCTATTTGTTGTGTTAAACTGTAGGAAAGAGGGAAAAGTGGTACTAAGATAATGGTGATAGTGTTGTGCCTTCTCCAATGGACAGTGAGAAGCAGGCAAGAAAAGTAGTCAAATTTTTAGATTGCATCCAAAATCTGTCTCTATTAAGGTAACAGAGAGGATGTGCAGGAAAGGCCAAAAATACTTAATTTTCTTAAATTTAATTGTAATTGAATTGTTGTATCCCAATAAATATATTTACTAGTCAATACGTAAAGAAATGGAGAATAATTTTGTGCTTGGTTAACTGGGGCACCAGGAATAGCCCCCATTTTCATACAGAGTTCTGAACATCTTGTGAGACAAATTATAAAGATCTTTCATTTTTGCTCTGAAGTATCAGGAGAAATCAGGGCCAACAAGAAAATGCAAATTTAGATGGACAAGTGACTTTACCTTTTTTGAGGAGTAGGGTGGTGTATTCCCATACTATTAAGGCTGGACTTGGGACTGTGAACAATAAATTTTAGCAGCTTTAATCTAAAGAAATGTGGACCTTTTCTCCAAAATGCACTATTTCTTATCTGTTCCCAACAGTAAATAACCCAAAGAGAGGTGAGTTCACTTTCCACCCCCAATCCTGGTGTTGCAGTCCCACAACAAACAGGAGTTGTGAGGATCTCTCAGGCACTGTGGCTGTCACTGCAGGTGTCACTGGGATGGTCTCTGGACACTTTTCTTTTCCCACTTCTGTTCCCCCCTGCCCAGAATCCCAGGGCAGTTAGCAGTGGGTGTGCATGCCCTGAATGAGGACAGACACATCTTTTGTGCTCTGCTGTTCTTTGGATGAGAGGGACTCTCACAGGGAACCCCTGCTGCAAATCCAGCCTAAAGGGTGGGTGTTTTTACCCTGTGACCCAGGAAAACCAAACACAGATACATACACACATAAAATTGTCTCCAAGTATATGCTGTGTTTCCCTATACATTTTGTAATATCATTCAGAAACCGCTTGGATTTAGAAAATATTGGTATCTCATTGGATTTTATCTTAAATGGCAGCATTGATATATATTTCATTATTACATCAAGACTCCGTCTTTTGTTGACTTCGTGCCAAAGGAGTGAATGGCTTCCTACCTTTCCACTGTGGCTGTGTGTACATCTCAGCAGTACTGAGAGCAATTTCATTATACAGCAGAAAAATTGAAGATCTCTTCATACCACACGTATTTGTTGTTCTTTTAAAATAATTTTAAATCACCGAGTATCAAATATAATTTTATATAGCTTTAGTGAAGTTACTGGCATCAGAAAGACAGAAATAGATGGAATCCTAAAGGTTGTAATATTTTGGTAAATCTGTTGCTCCCCCCCACACCTCCAGCTCCCTGTTATTAACTTCTCATGTTGTAGGTTCTTCCCTTTAAGAAAAATAAACTCAGGTGTTTAGGGAAGATCATTGAAAAATGTTTACATATGCTAAAAGCTGAGAATTTGTTGTTATATAAATTAATGGCTTCAAATTCTCAAAAGTTATAGATACAATTACATGTTTTGAGATTTTATTTTTGGTTCCTTTACGGGCTGAATGTGAACATAAAAATTGCAACAAACATAAATTGCCCTAAACTCTGGCAATTCTGTTTCTGCCAAATTGCTCATGCAGCTGTTATTTACATGTACAAATCTGAGTTTTGTGATCATTGAAAGCAATTCTACTCTGTTTTTGATATTATTTTTGCATGCCAGGTAGTGCATTAGAATTTTTATCTAACTACCTACATATATAATTGCATGGGTACGAAGTTTTGGCTGAAATTAAAGGGTGTGAAAAAGCAGAGGATATACTATTTTATATTCCCATAAAATAAACTTCTATGAGAAATATATTGCAGAGAAGATAGAATTAATTCTTTTTCAAGCATGTTGTTTTGATTCAGAAGGCATTCAGGTATGTGCTTAACTTGACTTTATTAGGACTACCAGCAACTATAATGTTAAGCACATGTCTAAAGGTTTGAAATATCAAGGACTTGGTTTTACTGGCTTTAGCATAAAAAGATGTTAACATTTCATATTAAAAACAATAAAACAATTCCCTAGAAGTGTGCAGGATAATGTGCTTAATGGAGGTGGTGAAATACAAAATTAAACTTTATTTGAAGAAGAATCAAATAATTGTTCTTGTTGGAATGCTTTTTATATTTGTTTTATTTTCATTTTAACAGTGTATAATTTTTCTTTTCCAAATGCACAGTCTATTTTAAATCTTTCCCTATATTCTCGGGTGAACTGTGTTTAAACAGAATTAATCATCACCTGAGTTTTTGCAAAAGACTTGTGGTTTATATTCATCTAAATCTGTAGTAATTTTATTCCTTTCTCCTATTTTAACGTTTTCTATTTTTATGAAGCAATTCCTGAAAACTTTTTAATTCACTTCTGTATATTGACATGAATTTTTTCAAAAGTAGAAGCAATAACACGTTCTAAATTGTTAATTTTTTTTTTTCCTTGGGCAAGAAGGAATCAGGTATGCATGCTGATTAACACACTCCAGTCATTAACATGTGATTATGTGGGCTGCATATTGAGCACCTGCCAAAAGATAAAATCCAGCACTTTACTACATCTGTGCAAGGACTTTTTGCATTTCTTTTGTACTTTGACAGCTCAAGAAAAAACAGACTTTGGTATCTTTGTTCAGCATAATAAAACTGTGTACATAAAATATCTTCATGGAGGAAGGAAAGATACTACATATATTTATTTTAATCTTTGAGGCCATGAAAAACCCAGGGACTGAGACTTACACAGCACCAAGTGTAATATGAATCTCCTAATGTACTGTATCACTGACATTCATACACAGTTTACAACATTCCTGCATGTTTATAAGGATTATCTGTTCTGGGATTCAGCCAATGTTATTGTAATTCACAGCAATTTTATGTGATACCTTTATGTCTCATAAATGCCTTGTTTTTATTTCAATCTTCCAAATGTTTAATCAGTGTTTACCTTAAAGAAATACAAGTACTCTGTGCATCAGGCTGGTTTCCTGCATGCATTCCTCTGCAAATGCTGAAATGGGGACATAAAGCATGAAATACATGTCATGTAACTATATACAGAGGAGGATTTTCATGTGCATTCGATATTGCTAAAAACATACAGACAAATTTTATTTTTGTATTTACAATGGACCTACTTATGAGTTGGACAATTAAGATGACCTAATAGGGGGAAGTTGGATATATACAAAGCGATCTGGAATATCCAAGCCACACAATCCTTGTTTTATTTGGCAGCTTCTGAGAAGCATGCATCACAAAATATGTGTCTTTATTTACCCAAGAGGTAAACAGTGCTGATCAGCTGTGACTTATCACAATGCTTCTTCAGTTTCAGTTTAGATGAAAATTTAATCTAAATACTCATTTTGTAAATGGCTGTCCATTACTTTTTCCTGAATAAGAGTGTTTAACCAAAGTGCAGGGCATAAAGTCTCAATATTGTTCTGATTTATTACCAAACCTAAACACTGGGAGTTAGGACATATGGTATTTGGATAATTAAGAAAATCCTTAGCATCTAACTCTTACAAAAGCACACATGAGTTACTGTATCATTTGTGGGTGAGTTGATTGCCATATAGAAGTGATTTGTCATTGTATTTAAAAATTTTGAGGTGATTTTCCATTGTGGAATGGAGCAAAGTGCCTGTCAACGTGTTTCAAATTGCTGCTCCTTTGTTAAGAGAAGCGTTTAAATCACAAAGCTGAAAGATTGTAACCTTCTGAAATCTATGTACCCAAAATTGGCTTAACTGGTTTGCTCCAACACCTGAGTGGAAAGGGATTGCTGCAATTAAGTGGTCATATTTCACATGAGACAAAAAGCCCCTGCCCATGTCTTCCACACAGACAGCTGGTTTTGCAGTGGCCTCTTCATAAAACCATACTTGGATTATATATGCCTGATTATTTTGACATCTCGTTTTTAAACCTTTGATTTAAAGTGTTTTTGGGTTTTTTTTTGTTTTTGTTTTTGTTTTTTTATTTTTTTGTTGTTGTTTTTTGGGATTTTTTTTGTAATTCTCAATTTAGAATATTATTTCTGGGCTTAGAGCATACTGTTGTGTTACTACTTCTTGAGGTTTTTAGATATGTATAAAAGATGAAATGCAAGCCCTTTACAGATCGTATTCAGCCTATACTTTGGCAGTGAAATCAGAATAAGTTTTATCAGAGTAAGAGCTGAGTTAAATACTTGAGGCTTTATTCCATTGCTTGCCATTTGCCCTCCCACTAGTATAATTTACTGAGACTTAACAAATGATGTTCTCTCAATAGCTCATAGCAGTCATTCTCAAGCCTTGGATTTAAATAAATCTTTCTTAATAAAACTTTTGTGTTTTTTTTCTTAATCAGATGAGAATTGGAAATGATCACTTAGATTTTTAATTTATTTTAATTCTATTTAATTAAATTCCTCAAAATGGGAAACCATATTTAATGTAGTGATTGGAAATGATTTTGTAAACATTTGCTTTCATTATATGTTAACTCCAGACTAGTTCCAAGTGCCAGCATGCCTCTAGTACTTGGAATCAAAACCACTCTGGATATCCAACTTTCCTGGGGTGTTTACATGTGTCCCATTCAATGCAGAGACAGATAAATATCCCTTTATAACAGAAAAAGCCTCATCCACATGGAAATAAGCAATTCAGCTAACACATTTTATGTTAGTAATATTTGCTTTCTACTTCTTGGCCATTCATCCTGTGATTTCAGTTGAACTCTTGCAGAAACAGTTTCCTCTCTGGCTATTAAGGGGGATTGCAGTCGTCAGCTTTCAATCAAAGTTGATCACAGTCATTATTAGATTGCTAACTAACGCCATGACCCTGATTTTGTACAGCCCTCGGTTTCATTTCCCAGGGTTTGCTCTTTTCTCACCTTCAGAGAGCTCCAGAGGATTCATCCTCCCTACGTGAAACATAAATACTGACATTAAAATCTGCTGCCCTGTGCACTTCCCCCCGTTTAAGGCTCCTGAGCAGAGAACCCAGCTCACCAGGCTGTTGGTCTGTCCTTAACCCTTAGGAGGACACCAAAGAGAGAGCTGTCCCAAGCCACATCTCCACTCATCATTGTGGTGTCCCCAACTGAGATGTTGCATCTCAACCCCCAAACACAGCCCCCCATATTTTGTACTTTGGCCCATTGGAGGAAAGAGAAAGAATATTGAATTTTCTTTCTGGCCTGTAATCTTTCACCAATAGAACTCTAATTTTGTGTCTGTTTGCTCTATTTTGGAAGTGAAAGGGCTTCATAAAATGGGAACAAGTTGGCTCATGATTCAGTTTGCAGGTATTGTTATTAATATTACCTTCCCAATATGAAAATACTGGGTCAAATATCAATACCTTTATTTTTGTCATCTCCAGCAGTACTCCCTCATTTATTCTGTTAAAACCAGTGGGAGCACTGATCGAAAATTAACTACTTAAACTATTTAAAATGAGAAACCATTTTTCTACACTTAAAAGAAAATTATTATTATTTGCTCCATCCCTTTTAAGTAGAAACATCCAAGAAACTATAAGGATTTTCCTTTCTTTGTACAGAAACCATCAGCTATCTTTTTGAAGAATGTAACCCATATAACTTGTGAAATTTAGTGGAAATACTTGCTAAAAAAAATTTTTCTCAGAGTAAGAGGCCTACTGAACTATCTTTACATATTATCTTAGTGTAATTATTATTATGTTGTGTGAAGAATACCATGTGTGTAGTCACAGAGTCCCCCCCGTCTTTATTTTTGCCAAGCTGTTTGTAATTATTCAGAATTTCTTCCTGCCATTACCAAAGCTGTACTTGAGCCATTCACAGCAACTCAAAAAGAAATGGCCAACAGGTCACTTGTTTACACCAGTCAGCCTGGAAAGCTGATGAAACTGTTGTTGGACCACATGTCTTGCAAGAAAATTTGAGGTTGGTTAAAGTATTCTGTCCCTCCAACATGAGGGAAAGCTTTTCCCATATTGTGCTGGAATCCTTCATGTTGTTTTCCCATTGACGTATGAGTAAGGTGGAGGTTTTAGAAAAAGTAAAGGATGATTTCATGGATGGGCTATCCATCCCTGAATGAGTCACCCATAGTATTTTAGTGTCCATGCTTTGCTACCTTTGGGTTTTCTCTATTTTGTGCATTTATTTATTTTTCTACATTTTGTTCACCTTGGAACCTAATCCTTAAATTTTACTGTCTATATATAGGTATTTAAGCTGTTATAATAATAGAATTTTGTCAAAACACTAACCACAGTGGGTTGAAAGATCAGTAATAAAATTTGGTCTGTGCTATTGGGCTGGCAAGGACATGTAGACAGGAAAAATGCCATTTATTTACCTTGATATGAAACCCTAACATTTCAAAAATAGACTCAATTTTGCCCCTGCTGAATAGTAAGCAGCTGAAATAGTGGTTAAAGGCTGAGCTTCTCTCTTCAGGTGTTGAGCAGTAAGATTTTCTGCCTTAGTTATCTCTGCAAATAAATACCTTTACAACTTAAAGCATTTTTATCTGACACAGGAAAAGAGGAAAAATTAATATACACAATCATTGTACATGTTATTTAAGCATTCAGAGTTGTTCTTTTTTTGTTTAATAAACTGTCTTCAAATTGTTTTGTTTGCCAGTCTGGAAATGCCTCCATTTTGGTGGACAAATACCCCTGTGCAATACCTTGTGCATTCTGGTACAGGCATAAACACTTCTACAGTTATCCAGTCTTATTGTGTAAGTGGGAGGATAGTTATATAAATCCAGCAAAGACAGAGTGAGATCCTGAAGATGCCCTTTGTTAATCTGTTATCCATAAAGTAAATGTTTTCTATTTATCTGATTATATTTTCCATATTTCCCCTCTTCTTACCTGGAAACCACTGAAATCTGTAAGAATAGCACACCTTGAAAAATGTACTTTTCGAAGGGAAATGACATGTGTTGAGGGAATTATTTCAAGTTTAGACTTAAAGTACCATTTTTCCAGAAATATATGAATTTTAAACATGAGAATTCGGGGAAGCCTCACTTGTCTAGTGCATTATGGAGCAACTGCATAAATTTGTACACCTGATTGTCTCCACATACCTTAAGTGAGTATTCGTATCAGTCATATCCTATTATTAATTTTCTTATTTTTATCAGTGGTGCTGAGAAAAGTTGACTTGCATGGAGAACTTTCATCAGAGCTGATGGATTTCTCATTTGGATTTTTCAAATTGAAAACATTTGAGTTGATCTTGGCTAGGCGCTTGTCTTTATTGCTTCTTCCATGGTCTTGGAAAATACGTGAAAAAAAACCTTCATAGAATCCTTTCTTCTCTGTCTTCAGATCAAAAAAAGTAGGAAATTCTCATTCTGTAAAAGGCGACTTAAAAAAGCTTATTAGAGATATGGGTTTTTATTGAATTGTACCTTATTCAAAGGACCAAGTTCTCCTTTCCTACCCATGAATTCATGTGCTAGTTCTAGCTAAGGAAGCAATGAGTTCCTTTTCCATCTGAACCCCAGACTTTCTAGGGAGAGTACATTATGCATTGGAGCAAGAGGACCAACAAACAATTAGCAGAGGTGATAACCTCTCTTGTTTCAGATGCCCCACACAATCCACTAAACTGTCTTCAGAGGCTACCTGGGCCACAAAGACATATTAGGAAGGTCTCTGTTTGCTGCTCATGAATGTCAATGCGAATAAGTTTTTGATAGCCAGGTCTACATCTGATGTATGTGAAAATTGCAGTTTTGGTCTTGCAGTGGGGGAGGTGCTGAGACAAACCTGACATGGCATGTCAAGTGGTTTGCAAAAGTTCAGAAAGTCCATAATGAAAATTAAAATCCTTCATAAATTTGCTGCAACATTTATGTAATTCTCAACAGGATGAATGGTGCAGTAGCAACTTCCCTTCAATTAGAATTGAGTCAACTTTCTAGAGTGAAAAAATAACAGAAATACTCCCCTTGCCCCCTTGTGTTTTGATCTCTCTAGTTAGCCATTAATGTGTGGTCAATAAAGCCTGCTCTACCTGCATTTTTATTGTTTTATTTTTATTCTGCAAAACTGGCAACATAAAATAGTTTATGAATTGGACAAACCCTCACACTTGCAAAGACAATTGTTCTGCCTCCCTTCCATAAATCTGCATAATTTGTGTGGAGTTTGAACTTGTCTTATCTCCATTGTGGATACTGCAGTCTTTTGGGCAAGGAAAAGAAGGGTGGATGTGCTGCCTGATGGAGGCAGGACTAGGGGAGTCTTTCCTTACAGCAAAGGAACATTGTGCTGGACCATATGTGCATCCTGACGAGGAACAGGAGAGGTTATCAGAAGGAAGAACATTTTGTTATTCCTACTTACTCCACGGATTTGCCTTATCTTCTTCTTTCCGGCCTAAACAATAGATTTAGTGTTCCTTGCTGAGAGCATGAAAACCCCTGCATTGGGCCTGATGAATCTGCTTCATGTGCTCTAAGAGGATGTTGCTCTCTTAAGAAAAAACTCCTTTAAAATTACTCAGTTTCTCTTATATGGTCCTCAAAGTTGAAAGTGCTGAAGTATGTGGTATTAGTTCTTCTTTGAGGAAAGAGATTATCAGGCTTTACAGCTGAAAAATATTAGAAGATGCTCTTTTCATCTCCATTGTGAAACCAAGTTTTAAGAAAAATACAAAGTAGTTTTTGTTAGAAACAGCTAAATATATGAAATCTTTCCACTTTAGAGGCAGCTAAATAAGTTAGTCTCTGAACCTGGTCTAAGATATTGCTCTCTGTGGTGTTTGATTCTTCAATGAATACAAGTGGATGGAATGAAAAATTCGTTAACATTTATTTGCCGTAAAAATAAAGATAAAATTTTTATTCCACGTCACCTCTCTTTCTGTCTGTGCCTACTGTGTTGATGAGGAGCTGCTACCAGTGGGATGAGATATAGTGTCTTTTAATTTCCTGTCTTAGTGAATAAATAATATTTAAATACATTTGCAGCATCCCTACCAAGTGCTGCCTCCTTCTCCAGTGACAGTAGCAGGGCTGTGCTGATCACAGACTGCTGTGCTTGAAGATGATGTGTCACCACCTCCTCCTGCACAGTCCCCAGCCCCAAGTCACCCCACTTGTTCATTGTTGGTGTTGCTTCTCCTCTTATATTGCACAGCTACTTCTTAATCTCTTCCAGACTGAAGCGGAGACTTGTGTCTGGTTAATGGTTAATGGTTAATGCTTTCTAGCCTTTCTTCAGAACACAAGGTTATCCTGTGCTCTGAGAATGGGAATTTTCAGCTCAAAAAGTAGCAGGAATATTATTGTTATGGGGAGCACTGTGCATTGCGAGAATGTTTTTTGACGAGACTATTAATCACCTTCTTAATATTTAAATGAATTTCCACTATTATTTCTTTTTAATTTAAAACAAAGTACATTTTATGGAATCTATTATGCTCAATAACATTTCTAGGCATATCATAAAAAAAACAAACAAAAAAATCAACAGTTTTTTTAAGCCAAATGTTTAGCACTCCTAGCCTGGCATTATTAAAAATTAAAAGAGAAGAGTAATTTTGGAAAGGGAAGTGTGTGAGAAATTATTGTCATTGAGTTTTTGAGGACATATCCAAGAACTTTTTCTCTTTTTAGCTTAAATTGTGAAAGCAGAGAGGCAGTGAATGTTGCAGCTATGACTGGGAGAATGACAAATCTGAGTCAGAGAAGTTCAGGAAAGACTTCACTGTTGGGTGATGTCACAAAATTGAGGAGAATTGTCATTACTCATTGCTTAAAAAACCCCCAGAACCTCAAATAAGCTCTATCTTTTGACAAAGGAGATGAACCCTTTTTACTTCTATGTTTTTGACTATATAACACCTGGTACATGTGGTCTTTATACCTGTGTGTTGGCATACATGAATTGTTCTGCCATAAACTCATTTCCCTGGTCATTCTTGCCAATGTTGACCTGAAAATAATATCTCCTTTTGAATGAGAATATCTCATTCTGTAGAAGAAATTTAAATTTCATTTAAAGGCCAGTCAATGACCATGGATAGACACATACCATAACCTTTAGTTAACTGTGAAGTAGGATTCCTTGCTCCTCAGTCATTGTTGGCCTAACACTTTCTCTAGTATTAAAGTTATGCTGTTTTTCATTAGCTGAGGATTTATCCAGGAGTAATTTATCCTTCCCTGTACTTGCTTCCTTAGGACATGTATTTTCTTTCTTCCTTAGTGCTACATATATTTTCCTTACTTAAGGAACTAAAGGAAACTGTAAAAGCTTAATGCATTCATTGTTAAGAAGTGTTGAACAAGTGGCTTGTTCCTGACAAGGGAAATCCTTGATGAAGATTATCTTATACATGAAGTATGAATGTTAGAAATATGGAGAGATCTGGGTTTAAGGACAAAAGTGCTCACATAAAACACTGAAATGAAGAATTTCAAATAATAATGCTCAGTTTATAATCATGGAGGCTTTTTAATATTACAGACTAAAAAATAACGTTTTCTGCTTTTGCCTGCCTGAGATCCTTCTGCCACGAGAGAAGAGCTCATGTTTTGACATTGTTTTGTTTCTTTGCAGGAGTCAGAGAGTAATAAGTTATGTTCCCTATATTCCTTCCGAAATACCTCTACCTCACCAAACAAGCCCGACGAAGGAGGCCGTGACCGCAGCGAGCTAATGACGAGTGTTAATTTCGGAACGCCGGAGCGCCGCAAGGGGAGCCTGGCAGATGTGGTGGACACACTGAAGCAGAAGAAACTAGAAGAAATGACCAGGACTGAGCAAGAAGGTATGAACTGGATAAGATTCATGCAGTTCTCCCACCCCCCCCAATCCCATAATTTTTATGGCATAAAGGATGTGTTGGGTATCGAGAGCCATAAAACTGCATAATTGGCAAAGGCTAGGACAAAGTTATTCGCAGGTTTCCATGGCAATGGTTGTTTGAGTTCCATTAGGGATTTTAGACAAATATGCCAGTTTTAAAAAACTTTTAAAATTGTCTTGGTTGTGAGTCAAAGCAGGATTATTTGATTTGGTGAAAACTCAAAAGGTTATGATTAATTCTTAACTGGCTGTAGAGTTGTGAAGAATATTCTTCAGTTGTATTAGTTATCTCTCTTTTAAAAGATAAATGTTTATTTTTAACAATAAGAATGAATAAAACATGAACTGATTTGCTTTGCCTTAGAAATTCTCATCTTTCATCACTTTAATGACCCAGCATCTGTAACTAGGAGAATGGGAAACAGTTTTAAGTGTAAAAGTACATAGTTCTGACCTATATAGCTAGAATTACAGAGGAAGAAATCTTTTTTCTTCTTTTTTTAAACAGTCTCCTCAAATATTGTTACAAGTATTAAAACAGAGATAAAAATGAGGACAAATCTGTGAGTGCTAAGGCAGTTTAGATAGCCAGACCTTATTCAGACAATTTCATCAATTGTGCTAAGATTTTGGCCGTGATTCTCCAAACAGAATTGGAGAATAAGTTTATCAGTGTACATGTGCACACAGTCAGGGCCCACCACAAAAATTTCTCCCCATGGTATGCAGAATAAAGTCTCACTTGGTTCTTCAACAATATCTTCTAGTCTGTGAGCTCATATGTGAGTTTGAGTCAGGGAAGTTGGGAGAGCAGGAGGCTCTGAAATAGAAAAACAGGTGTGGAGGCATCTGTGTGGATTCTCTTAGATATTTTACCAGTTCTGTTTTGTGGCATTAAAAATAACCCAGGAAGAATATTTATAATGTAGCAGAGCCTCAAGGCAGTAGAACTTGGTGGTTCTTTTTTTTTTTTTCTTTGAAATATGAATGAGTTCAGAATTATTTTGACTCCTCTATTTTGTGGTTTGGTCACAGTGCACTTCAAACAGTGCACTTTAAGCTCCCTTAGCTCCATGTAGCAATGGAGATTTCAATTAAAATTGAAGCTGATACAATAATATGTTTAAATATAGGATAAAATAATGTAGTGATGGAAGTAGACTTCCAAATTTATTGGCATAATTGTTAAATGCCAGTATGTTCCATAGGTGTCCTTTCTGAAGCTGGTGAAACATCTCTAAAGAGAGAATGTCCCAGATTCTTTGCTACCATCTGTCTGTTTTCAGCTGTAAAGATCACTCTTTTAAAAATTGCTTTCTTAGATTTGGTGGCTGGGCTAGGAAAACTATTTTAAATATGACTTTGGCAAAGTTGTTTTCTGCAGTCAGTAGCAGTCGTTCAACACCCCATGCTAATCAAAGGTCTTGGCTCGTACTTTGCTGCGGGAGTGCTCAAGTGCTGTTGATTATATTGACACCACAGCTAAGGCTTTTCCAGGATTGTACTGGATGGCGTGCTAATAAAAATGTGCATCAGAACGTTTAAACATAGCATCTGTCTGTTGGGATTCAAAGAGTTTCATAGCTTATTTTTGTATGGGCTCTCAAAAATTTTCTGCACTTCCCCTGTGTTAGTACACACTGGTTGTTCAAAGACTGCAGAGCAGAGAGATCCCTCTCTCTGAGTCAGAGCCTTCCATGCTACGTGTTCTCATCAGCTGTGAAATAAAGGTCAATTTTGATCTATAAAATAATCTTGCCTTTTATGGACCACATCATAATGGAAAGCTATTCTAAAGTCGGCCTAAAAGTTCAAAGGTATTTGACTGTCTTCATGTTTAGGTTAGGTTTAGATTAGATATTAGGAGACAATTCTTGGCTGTGAGGGTGGTGAGGCTCTGGCACAGGTTTCCCAGAGAAGATGTGGATACCCCCTTCCTGGAAGTGTTTAAGTTTAGGTTAGATGGAGCTCTGAGCAACCTGGTATGATGAAAAGTGTCTCTGCCTACAGCATGGGGCTAGAATTAGATGGTCTTTAAGGTCTCTTCCAACCCAGGCATTCTGTGATGATTTTACGCTTCTGTGATAAGTCCTTTTCAATTCATCCAGCATTTTCTAAAGGAAAAAAAAAAGTTACATTTAACAGAAAATAATTAATGAATACCTGAATGATACTATATAAACTAACATGGAAAAATCATTAATAAGATTGGAAATTCTTCAGGATGTTTCACTCAAGAAGTTCAATGTTTCTAAACTTCTGTGTAGACAAGGTATATCAAAATTCTTAGAACAGATTTGAATACCCAATCTAGTATTCAGAGGTTTTCTGAATTAAAAAGAAGTTCTCTCCGTACTTGTTTGATTAAAATAAAATTTTAAAAAAATAATTACTGCTTTAAGATTGAACTTTGCTTTAGCTCTGTGCAGTCAGTTGGAGAAATGAGGTCTGAGATTATGAAATTGTTTTGCCATCTTTCAGTGTCTTTTGAACAACCTAATTTATAGCCTGATCACACATGTACCATACATGATACTTGTTAACATATATCCTTTAAAAAATATTTCCATGCTGTTCTTCTCTTAAAATGGTGTGCAAGCAACACCAATTGAGGAGCTCTTTGTGTACTCAGTCCTGCCCTGTCACAAAATTACTTACTTAAATTGAAAAGTAGCTGATTTTTTAAGAAATAGAAAAAATAAAATAATTGGCTTAATGAATTAAGTGGGTAAAAAGGTTTCTGCTGTATACTGTGCAGAGAGGTTTTAAGTCTTGCATGTCTCCTTTAAAAGAATGTAATAGTTCATATTAGCATCTTTTATAGGGATGACCTCCTTGACCACTGATGTAGCTGTGGGATTTGGGCTAATACACAGTCATATGTCAAGTTAATTGTAGAGTTAAAAGTGGAGTAAAGAGCTCAAGAATTCCAATCACCAGATCTAAGCCCCACACCAGCAAAGCAAAAAGTCTCTTTAAATATTGTTACATAGTAACTTTCTGGTCCATCTCTGGCGTCTGAATTTGAGAAATACAAGTTGGTGGGGTCAAATACTTAAATGCTTTGTGCTGTACACTCAGATATTAGGTGTCATACTTGTGTATGCTACTCCTGGTCTCTGCTGTACTTCATAACATTGGAATAGAAATATATACTGGAAGACTTTGTCATATCTAAATAGATATATTTAATCAGAGTCCTTTGGCTCCTGAAAATAAGTTGTCTAATGAGAATTTCATCTGAGCAGCTGTGACTGAGGAGGTCAACAGGCATTGCCTAAGAGAATATGGCCCAGCTGGTTAAATCTGGTTGTTGTAGTGATTTAAATGGTCAAGTGCTGCTTGTAATCCAGGACCGTCTGTTTGTAAAGAGAAGAGTGAGTGCTTCAGCATAATGTACAGCTGTTTTAATCTCTCTTTAATAATAGTGCTTCAGCCAGTGTCATGTCTTGTGTATGGTGTGGGAACACGGGTGCCCCACACAGGAATATACCTTAGGTATGTTTTCAGGTTTATTTGTAGTCTGAACAAAGATTAACAACATTGGAGGATAAACAATGTTGTTTTTTTTTTTTAACTTCATGATCCAGTATTTGCATTTTTTTTTTGTACAGTAAGGCACTCCTGTGTCTCAATTTGTAATCATTTGGAAATGAGAAAACTGATGAGAAAATTGTAATTGAAAAAGAAAAGAATGCTACAAATATTTAGAGTTAATTTGAGTATGTAAAGACTTTGCTGACATGTGTTCTCATAAGACAGAAGAGGTCAGAAATGAACAGGTGTCTAATTTAATCAACAACATTAGACTCTAGAGCCTCTTGGATAACTTTGGTATATTCGTCTTAGTTATTCTATGAGCCGAAAGATTGTTTTACTGGCTTCTTTCTTAGGGAGTATCCTCCAGTACAATCAAGTCTTAAAGCTCTCCATAGCTCAAAATGAAGAGTTAATGTCAGACAGTATGGTCCAACTGCTTCTTTCCTTTTCTATGCCCTTTAAGTAGAAGACTTTTCTTTTTGATTATTGCTTATGTTACTTTTGTGAGGCATATTTACAGCCTGGGCTGCCTGAATTCTATGCCCAGAATTGGCTTCCAGACAACTGTCCCACTGTACTCATCACAGGCCTCTAGGAGCAATAATTAGCAGTGCGCATCTCGTCTGCAGCGAGGAGAGCAGATTTCCCCCTTTCAGATCTGGAATGCTAGGTTGGCAGGTCAGCTGGCACTTCTGAGCTGGAAACTGGGCATGTCATTTCTGCTAAGTGCTAAGCCCTCATTACTCAGGGCCTGGATTCCTAATTCACTTTTGACCTTGATTCTGAGCAATGTATACAGTATCATTTTTCAACCAAGCTTGGTTCACAATTCTAGCACAAGGTTTTTGTGAAGTGCTTCCCATTCTTGTTTCCTCCTTGAAGACCATAGTTGAACATTCAGACATCAAAGATTTCTATGTGTGCATGGTGGAATAATGTAGATCTATATAAAGAGTAGTATATTCATAAATTTCCATCTATTCTCTGTCATGTGCACCTGTTTGTACTCTCTCTCTATGGGGGAATATATGGGTGGGTATCTAAATTAAAAATTAAGAGTTCACATGGATTATTAATTCTATGTGCAATCGGGAAAACTCTTACAACATTACTTAGTAGAGGTGGTTTTTCTGATTTTGTGTTTTGTTATTTTTTTTCTCCAGCTGCATGAGTTAATTGAACACTTTCTGTTATATTGACTTAAAATAGATTAACATTTCCTCTATAAAATTTTCTATCATTCTGATAAAGACAGCATATTGAAGCATTAAATATTGCACACACAAATCCACAAATTTCCTGCTAATTTCATTGGGAGGTAAAGAAACTTAAACTTTCACATACTGTGTGTTATCAGTGGACGTTGGGAAATCATTTTGGTTCCATTTTTTAAAATTTTTTAAATTTTTCTTTTCTTTTTTTTTTTTTTAAATTATGGTTATTTTGTGTTCTTTTTTAAGTTCTGTATTTTTTATTTTGCATTGTATTGTATTAAATGAATGGAGTTTCCACTTTGTATTCTTTGTTTTAAGCCTGCCACAGCTGAGGACAGAGAGAGTTCAGACACATACACTTGTTTTTTAGTATAGTTTTAGTCATAACCTTTGAGGAATTTACCTGTCAGGAGATTTCTTTGGTGGATCAGCCTTAGAAGTGAACTTATGACTATTTGCAGTCAGTGATATTTAAATTTTTTTTTCTGAATTTTTTCAGAATTTGAATTCAAGTTATCTTTCTTGTGGTGTGCTGGATAGTCACATTTTCAGCTGATGAAAGCACAATCCCTGGCTGTCCTAACACACTTGGTGTTTATGGACCCCTGTTCTTTTTTTTTTTTTTTTGATAAAGATATTTTGTTCTTTCAAGGCTTCACAAAGGTAACTGGGTTTTGGTATTAGGATTATCCAAAATAATCAACAAAAATGACTTATTACTATTGTTCTATTCTTTGGTATACCTTTGAAATTTGCAAATGGTCACTGTCATTTCACTTTGGATATGAAAAAGCGCATCTTCTTCAAGATCCTTTCATAACCTTTGAAAAACCCTGCCACATCTTCTCAGTCCAATCCTCATACCGTCTCTCTTTTCTTCTTAAAAATCACTTTTGCTAAGAAAATTCAGAATCAGTTACGTATATAGTTAATTTAATATTTATCTTTTATTTGCTTTTTGTAGGAAGCTGTATATAGTGGCATCTAAGAAAGGCAATTTTTCTTCCAAACTCCAAACTTCCTTCCAAAATAATAACACAAGAGCCCAAATGTCCAGAAAATAAATAGATGACTCAGAGCAAGTTAAAGGAGAGATATGAAGCACATTTTCCTAAATTGCTGTTTTTTAAAATTATTGACCTTCTTACCATATAATTAAATGCAACTTATTATTTCCGTCTTTTTTTTCTTTATTTTAAATTCCAATTATCTTGATAAAATCAGTTTGGTCACTCTTTATCATTGCAATATATGCTACTCTTTTAGAAAAAAATATTCTATTTATAGATGTTTTATAAATAATAGAATTTATAAGGATTCATTTGTTGAAGCCTACAGTGAATTCCTATGCCTTAATGTGTTAAATTGAAGTAATTTTGGACATTTTAAGAGCATTGACACAAAATAAGGATTATTTTCCTGATAACTAAAAGAAGATGCATAAATAAATTTTCATTGCATCTGTTGTATTTGATTTTTCTATCAAACTAATTCCATCAATGAACTTTCGTTTGATGAAATTTAGAGTGCAACATACTTTTAAATAGTTTTTTTTGTTTGTTTTTGTTTGTTTGTTTTTTTGTTTGTTTTTCAGAGAGAGTCAGTTTGTGTAACCACACTCTGCCTGGTCATTAATATTTTGTCTCGTTTTTTATTTATCATTCTGAATGAGAATTTAGGCATTTTGATTATTCACTTTCTTATATCCTTTAAATTTTTCAGAATAGTGTTTTGTGATCTAATGCTATCTCACAATTTTTATTGAAGAAACTTGCACAAGTTGTCATCTTTCTATCTCATCTTTGTATTTATCTGGCTGCCTATACTGCAGCCTTACTGAGAGTTGTAGCATTTGAGATTCTAATCAATACTGACAGGTTCTGTGTGAGTATAGGAGTTTTTCAGCACTTTTCAGTGTCTCAGTGAAAGCTTCCCTTCACTTTCCTTGGTTCTGTAATTCATACATGGCACACAAATGGAGGATAGCCCAGAGTTTTATTACACAGGTATCATGGAGAACGAGATCTCTATGTATAGGTTGATAGGTTAGTTACACCATCTGCTTTGCTAAGATGGTTTTCATGTCCCCTCTTAGTTCTTATTCAGGATCATGAGCAAGGAACTGCTGAGTCTGATGGCAGCCATTGGAGAACCTGGCAGGAAAAAAAAAGCTTTGGTTACTATCAGACATTTACATTGGTGTAGAATCCATGGAATTTTATGGAGCCTCTACTTTTCTTGAGGTTCTGTATCCCAGTGCAGGTTGTTCTCTTTTTGAGGCCTTGTATCAGTGCACCTCTACAAAATTGTTGCTCAGCAGAGTTGATCCTGGTAAGGGAAGAGTCTGAAATTCAGGACTTAGTTCTGAAGATTGGAACATCCATTCTAGCCATGAATATTCTTTATCTTTCAGCTAGTATTTGCTTTCACTGTTTTGAGATTCTTATATTACCTTGAAGAAACATCTTTATTCAACCTAGAATATGTGAGATGAGTAAAATCCTTTTCGTTGGAACAAATGTACCTTTAAACCTGTTCCTCCCCAGTGATGTGTTTTCCAAAGCCTTAATATTCAGGGATCATCTCATCTTTACTTTTTCTTGAATCCCACTGTAAGCCCCCCCCCCAGTTCTGACATTCTCCAGTGTTAGATACAATTTGATTCTTTATTATGTCATAAATTGTCCCAATGCTTCCATCTTACATAATTTTCTGCACTATGTTCCTCTATACTTCCATCTCCTTTTTAGATATGGTTAAACCTCTGCTGTATTTACACTATTTTTATATTGCTGGTATCGTGAAAACATTATTAAAAAGCATATCTTAAAAGCCAGCTTTTTCCTAGGGGCAGTAAAAAAGGCAAGATCAGTATGAATAGGTACAACTGACAATGAGCTGTGTGGTAGAAAATATAAGCGAGTAAATAGCTGTAAAAATATGGAGAGTTACTTCAGTTGCATGATCTTGGCAGCAGAAAAATAAATTCAAACTTCAGTGGTTTCTGATATACTGTGACACAAACAATGTTATGATCAGATCATGCTTTAAAATGGCAATTTAAATACATTTTGCAGTCATCAGGTTAATAGTAGGGACTCGACTGTGATATTTCCCTTTCTAAAGTTGCAAATGTAAATGTAAGGATATGAGGGAAAAATAGGGCTTGAACATGACTGATCTTGTATGCTATTGTATTTTCCAAGTTCTGGAGGGTGAAGGACCTCAGATTTCTTTGGTGATGGACTTTAGTTTTAGTTAGTCTTACTTGCTTTGCCATTCCTGCTGTTTTGCAACAGGGCCTAAAAGTGCTTTAAGTGCTTGTGACTGGAGTAATGAATGAAAATATCTTCCCAGCACTGAGAGTATTGCATTAGACTGAATAGTCACCTTACTTGTAAAAGCACTATTAGAGAGGGGCAGCTGTAAGTAAGGATAACGATTTGTGTCCAGTGCTTATTTACTGAAAATTGTAAATGTATTATTTATTGAGAGCTCTCCAGACAGTGCTTGTCAGAATAAAAATGTCAACTCTAAGCAAAATGTTATAATACATAATAAAAATGCTAGGTATACACTTTGGAGGTACAGCTAATTAGATCTGCTTTTCTTAAAGAAATGACTGTAAAAATGCTCAGCAGCACATACATTTTAAATGCTGATATATTCCTTATTTTTCTATACAGTATTTGGTTAGATACCTTATCACTATTTAAAAATAATTTTGACAACTTTATTTGGTTGCCACAGGAGAGACAGAGGCACTTGCTGCCTGGCTGCACGAGGCAGCTGCATGCTCAGGCTGTCTTGTTCATCCAGTGGAGAGAGTAGCTACTCTCACCTCTGTGTTTCAGCCTGAAACTCCAAGATGCCACTTTGTTTGTGAGGGAAACCTGCCTCCAGTGGAAGCAGCAAACAATTATTAGGATTAGTCTTCGGCCATGCTAATTAACCCCGAACAAATATTCTTAACGGGAAGCCTAAATCCATTCAATGTGAGTGTTGCTTTTGTGTATTATTAAATATGAGCAGAAATTAGAGAGGGGAAAAGAAAAAGCATAGTATTTTTCTATTTAAAATATTATTTAATTTGATTTTGTTTCGCAATTTTATTTTCACTGAAATTTGCAATGGGAAGAGTTGGAGCTTAAAAAATTTGGAAATCTTTCTAGAGTATTTTACTGTATAAGGGAGGAAATTGGTTTTCAATTTATCCTTTTTTACAAAGAACATCATAAAATTTAGGATGTCATCATTAAAAGCAGCTTTCTTGTTTTGAGCCAATCCAAGAAAGAGCCTTACAGTGATTGTTTTAGTGGCAGTCAGTCTGTGCTCTCCTGCGCTCAGTTTGTTGCTGGTTCCACAGAATCATGGAATCACAGAGTTGGTAAGTGGAAAGGAACTGCTTTTCTTCTCAGGGCAGGATTGCCTACAGCAGGTTGTTCAGAGCCATGTCCTGTCAATTTTTGAGTATCTCCAAGGCTGTAAACTCCACAGCTTGTTCAGTGTTAGGTCATCCTTACAACAAGCAAGGATTTTCTTAAGGTTCAAGGGAATTTCCTGTTTTCCCGATTGCCTCTGGGCCTGTCACTGGGCACCACAGAGAAGAGCCTGGATCAATCTTTACTCCTGCCCTCAGATATTTATATATCATCCCCTGGAAGGTGCTTTTTCCCAGCCTAAACCCTCCTGGTGCTCTCAGTCCCTCTTCATGTGAGAGATGCTCCAGTCCTGTGGTTGCTGCATTCCTGCACTCTCTCCAGTCCCACGTCTTTCTTGTACTGGGAGAGCCCAAAACTGGACACAGCACTAAGAGCGGTCTCAAACATGTTTTATTTGAAGGCCACTAGTTCTGCACTGTAGGACTGAACTGGTTCCTTTAAAGCCAAGAGGGAATTTATTATGATAAGGTCTGATACTTCCTGAACTTCTGCTCAAGCCCTGTTCATCAGTATAATTTGAGTTTTAGCCCTGTGCCTGTGCTCTGACTTCCCTGTGCATAGCTGATGAGCACAAAGTGAAAACCAAGAATAAAAACACAATTCAGTGCTCTGGACTACATATTTCTGTGCTTCACAAGTGTATTTTGGACTGTGAGAATCCTTTTCATTCCTGTTTGTAGCCAGGCTTCTTCCTTATTTGCTCATTGGCACGTTGATCTCCAAAATGAAGCAGTTGCTAATGTGTCAAAATCCACCCTCTTCTGTCCTGCTTTAGTGACATAAAGAAGTGGTGGTGTTTTTGTAAAGTTCAGATTGTGATATTCTTGAAAAAAAAAATGCAATAGTCTGTTTCAAATATAGTCTTGAGGGCAAGAACTGTGTAAACATCTGCAGAGAGCTCCTGTTAGCACTGCTCTGTCCTGACTAGCAGCACCCACTCTGTTGCAGTCTTGGGCTGGTCTTTAACATGGGCTGCCAATCAGTAAAGCTGTGCCAAAATGTCTTGTTCTACAGCCTAGCATTTTGGAATGTATCTAATAGCTGTTTTCTTTTATTAATCATAATATATTTTTAGTTTTACTTACATAGGTGCCCAGAGTTCCTGGGCACAGTGCCCTATGTATGAATGGCTGTTTATTTTCATCTTCCCTTTTGTTAACTGCTTCACTTAATGCTTTACATAACCATTTGCCATATTTTGACATGAAGCTATAATGCACTGCTGCCTGCTCACATTTCTTAAAGAACTTGATGTGACATCACCCTCTACGGCAAATCATGATTTTCACTGAACCTAAAAAACCCCATCTTGAATACTCTTCTGTCTTTTATTTGTTTGAAAATGTTGAAGCAAGCAGGCTCTTTCACCCATCTGGAAGAAGTCTGAACACTACAGCTTCGAGAGCCTGCAGTGACACCAAAAACATTAAGGGCTCTGTACTGAATTTCTTAGTCTAACAGCACCTAAAGAATGAATTCTGCTTGCATTTATAGCTGTGCTGTGTGTGTTACAGGATATGCATGAGGACAGGATTCAGCTCTTTCTACTCTATCTTAAAATTTACCTGCATATTCAATATTTAAAATAGCTCTGCTTCTCAGTGTAGGTCTTAGCAGCCCTTATCGTATCTTAAATATGTAACAAGCAGATTACTTTTAAATATTTACAGTGAAACAAAAACTAACACATCGGGCAGAGGTTTGCTAAAATGTCAAAAGAACTTGCCGTAGTGAAAAATAAATATTGAACCAAGTTTATTCCTGAAGTGACTCTATTAATTTCAATAGAATTACTACAGGAGTAGTTCTGGAAAAAAAACTGTCAAGATTTTATATCATAATTTAAATATTTTTAAACAGAACTTTGAATAGCCCAGAAATAATTTTATAGATCTGGCATGCACGTGCATCACTAAGTAAAGTAAGCTTCTTTCGTCTCAGTCTCTATTCCCTGTGTGGACTGTTTGTGTTTTTAGCTGTTTAAATGGGGTTGTTGCAGCTTTTTTAATAGGTTTTGTTATATCTGCAGTTACACTTGTAATTAAAAATTTAGTTGGAACACTGGTTCCACTCGGTTTCTGTGTATCTGGTGTTTCTGTGATATAATAACTAGACAAAGAATCATGTCTGTTGCCCTTTTGTGTCTGTGTATCAGGTAACACAACAGACAGTGGCCAGACATATGACCTCAAAAATCAAACCAATTTGTTAATGAACTAACAAGGCAATGTAATAAGCATCTCTATTCAGTCATTTTCCCCAGCTTTCGGTTGCTCCTTAGAGCAAGGGTAGCCAGTGCTGTATCAACAAATTATTTGACGACAATAATTTGGCTGATGAGAATACAAGAAAAAAACCCACAATCTAATTAGAAAACACTGTATATTAGGTGGCAAAATGTGGCTAGTGTTTTATATCTAATTGTAAAACTGCAATTTGCAACTTTCACTAGTTAATGATTTTTACACCCTCCTCCCTCCTTTCCGCACAGAAAATCATTAAAAAAAGGCCAAAAAGAGACTACAGGATTTGAAACACAGTGGCCCTGAAGTGATGGGAAAATGGCCAAGGTGTCACAGCTAATTTCTGACCCTGCTTTATGAGTTCTGCTGTTCCTTATTCCCCTTGTCAGTCTGTGAATCCCTGAGGCTGTACACACTGGCCTAACATCACTCAACTCCAGTTTTATATCCTCTTTTAATAATGTTGAGTCTATTCTGTCCAACTTTGATTCAGACAACCTGCTTGTCTTGAAAAAATGATATATTTAATCAGTGGCTCTGTCTCCAGCATAGCTCCCACTGCGTGAGACTAGAGCCAAAGAGTAGTGCAGTGGCCTGTCACTTCTGTTTGAATAGGTAATGTGGAGCCGCTCAGCCGAAGAGACAGGAGCTGGAACTGCTTGTTAGGACACATGATCAAAAGCCACTCTCTGCTTTCTGCCAATCAAGCCTCATGTCGCCTTGTGGGGCAGACATTAAATAGATTTTTCTGCCGTACACTGTGGGCACTTTGCCAGTCTGACATGTGAACTGTTACAAAAGATACCAGAGTTTCCACTTCTTGCTGACTGCTTTTAAATATTACCAAGCCCTTGCTGTCCAAAGAAGAATATTTTAAATAATCGATTATGATAAATTTCCACTACATTTAGGCAGTCTCCTTCCTGCTCCCAACTCTTCAAAAATATTTTGGAAAGCAAGACTGTAACTTGGGTTCTGAAAACAAACAAGCAAACAAAAAAACTGTTGAACATGCCTATGGCACATAGATTTGAACATGATTATTGTCTGAGCATTATGGTGAGTTGCTGCTTTCACTTGGTCGATTTTGAATATTGTTTCTATTTTTGGTCTTTTTACATTATTTAATTAGATTTTCCTAGTTGAGATCATAGCACTATTTTATTACTATGTTTATGGGAAGGGACATTAAAATTGGCTTTTTTATTTTGCAAATGAGGTTGAATTTATTTATTGTGTTTATTGGCTGCCGGTGCAAATATAAATGTCTTAAAATGGCTCTGTAGTTGGTTTTAGTTATACTTTCCCTTGGTTTTTTCCTCTTTGTCTACTACCCTCCATAACCACCTCAGTTCTTGTGCCCATGGCAACAACACTCAGTGGTTGAGGCTAACAAAGATGACATTTAAGCTTTGCCTAAGTAATGAATATTCTTTTGTCACTTCAAGGGCCACTGAATTTATGTCATTTTTTAGAGGTCTTCAGTACCTAGAGAACTGCTATTTATGTACTTGTGGTCATGATACCCAGATATTTACTCCCTTGTGCTTGCCCTTTCTGAGATATCTTTTTCTTTTTTTTTTTTTCCTTTTTCAAGTAAAACTTTTTTTTAACCAAAACATACCATGGCAATCTAGCGGAATTCATTTAAACAGTGAGCTACACATAAACAGCTGCTCCTTCAATAAGCCATTCTTTATAATACCCTTATTACCTTCTAGTGTCTCAAATTCTGATTAGTCAACAGTGCTGATTACTGTATGGCATTCCACTGCCCATCTTCCTTCTGCTCAGCTGCTCATGTCTTAGCTGTTCTGTGCTTACAACACAACTTGTGCATTGTTTCTCCAAGTTGTTCTTCATATTGTATATCTTTGAAAAAAACCTCTAAACCCCATTGATGAGATGGGAAGAAAAAAAATATTTTGAGTCCTCATGAATTCCCTGAAAACTCTCTGAATTGTTTTTGTGGCACTGTGATCCTCACAGTCTGTGTGCTCTGCAGTTTTCTAGTGGGATGAATAAGTTCTTGAGATTTACAAGGGTAATCAATACAAAAAAACTTCAGACAAGAAAACTTTGGAAAAATGATGGTTACTTATTGCAGTATTTGTAATATACCAGAGCAGGAGACCAAGGATTTATTTAAAAAAAAAAATCCACCAAACCCAAAAGCCACACAGTGCTTTGGCCTGTTTATGCTTTCACAAAAACCAGTGGGTCCAAAAGCTGTTAAGAACAGTGCTTTGTCATGAGAATGCAGTTTGGAAAACATCTCTCCAGTAATACATGCTGAGTTTCAGAAAGGTGTGTGGTGGCAAAGGAATGCACGGAGTGAAAATGGGATGGGAAGGAATCCCTGGTGCCTTGGATCTCCAATTTCTGCTCAAAGCAGCAAATGCAGGGGTTTGTTAAGGACATGAAACTCTGCCAGCTGGTTTATAGGTAAATAGCACGGCAGAGAGGAGAACACCCTTTCTGTGGCTCTGTAATCCCCTGCAGCTTCCTTTGGTGCAGCAAAGGAATCAAGTCCTTAGAATCAAGTCCTGGTGAGTCTGAAACGCTGACACACTCAAAACGCAACCCCATTAAAGGCCTTAAATCTGTCATTGTGCTCTGGAGCCTGCTCTGAAAATAGCAAAGCTCTTTTTGTAAATTAAAATCGGTGTGAATGGGAACAGATGTTGACATGCTTTACTTTATCTGCAGGGATCCCCGTCAGGGGGGAGAGGGTCACCAAGGTTAGATGGCAGGAATTACTGCAAATGTGCAAAGGAAAGGAGAACCCTGATGCAGACATTGTCTCTGGTTTTACCAGAGCAGCAGTAGCATCCACAGGGTAATTCTGGGTGCTGAGAAGTCTGTGTGTAAGGAAAGATGGTTGGTTGTGTAACACGTTTAATTCCTTGGAGAACGCTGTCCCTTTGTATATCTGTTTACACAGAAAAAGGGGGGAATGCTCAGCCTGTTTTACAGAGTTGGTGAATTTGGTCAGATTCCAAGGGATTCTGGGTGACCCCATTTCCCATTTATTTCCATGTTACCTGAGCTCACTCAGGACCTTGAGGAAAGTGTCTGTCATACCCTAGGCTCAAAATACAAAAAATTTGCATTCAGTCTGACATTGGGTAGCTTTTTTTGGTTTTCCAGCATTACTTTTTAAGGTTTTGGGTGAACTCTCATGTTGCATTAGAGTCATCATTAACTTTTAATAGTTTTTGAAATAAAAACATAGTTCTGTTCTGAAATGTGCAATTTATTAAATAGCTTTGCTAGTCAATCTCAATAAATTCTTGTTGAAGATTTTTCCTGATTTAAAAAAAGATAGCAAAGGATGAATTTATTTATAAGAACTGTAATAGTTTCCCTCAATTCCTTTTATATTTTAGATTACCTTATAATTTTCTAAATCTACATGAACAATAATGATCAATTTTGTCAGTATTATTCACACCTTTTATTAATTTAGCATAGATGAATAAATGTGAATGTTGTGAAGAGTTGATTGGGAATAGATTTTAAATCTGACAGTTAGATTACAGGGTACCTAAGAAAAAATGGCTCTTTCACTAGGTACCTAGTAATTTAATTCTTGTTTGAAATTATTATAATTTATTACAGTGTGTGGGTCTTAATGAATGTCTACTATTAAATGAAAAGGAGAAATTGAAATTATTAAATTCTTTTAACTTGTATCTTAAAAATCCTCTTAAACAATTCAGTAGATATTAATAAGCAATGTGATTTTCTTTCCTTTTTATATGAATGTAAACAAAAACATTTTCCCCACTACATAATGATATTAGATCAGTGCTGCTGGAGATTCTTACTTAGAATCAAGACTGTCTTAAAAGAGTGGAATAATTTTATGTGAAGAAAAATATTCAGAATTTGCTATCTTGATTGGACATTTAGTCCTTCACATATGAGTCCTTCTTCAAGGACAGCTGAAAATCACTCCTAGAAGTTTTACTGTTGTAGAAATGCAGATGTATATGTGTGAGAAATGAAAATTTCTCAGCATTTTTCCTACTGAAGGAGTCAGTAATGAGGATGTTGGAATATAATACACATTATACTTATACTGTCATTATATAAAATTATTTTTCCACTTTGCCTATTGGTTTTCATTTGAGAAGTGGTTAGGAGAAACCAGTAAAAATGGATAGTTATTTCCAAATAAATGGAAAATGGGTAGGCAATGCCAAATTATTGTAGCAAATAGGTTACAGTGACATTTGAAATAGACAATGGAACACAAATTGTAAATCATCTTTGTCAAGAGGGTGAAAACACTTTAGAAATTTCTTAGATACACCTATATCAGTTCATACTACTGTTGCTCACTGAAAATTAGGGCACTAATGGACTTAGAATAAAATATATTTAAAGAATAGAAGGCCTCTAATTTTTTCTTTAATGTGCATGATATCTAAAATTATGTGGCTATCATAGCAACACCTGATAAACAAAAAAAAGTTACAGGTTTTAGTGGAAATTTCATTTATAATTGCACTGTTCAAGAGTCAGTAACAGTTGTGGCCTTTGGCATTCCCTAGTTTCAAGCTAGTTCAAGTTTCTCATCTTTCTATATCTCTTACTAGAAAGGATTTATGTTATTATTAAAATATGAACAAACATCCTTCTACAGAAAAATGTGATTCTAACCTGAACAAATCACTAGGTTTGCCTGCCATTCCTTGATTCTTTATTTTGAGAGGGAAGCTGTACAGTTATCCTCCTAAGTGAAATCAACTTAGTATGAGTAATAAAATATTACCTCTGGTTACCTGTTGCTGTCTTGCAGCTGACAGATGGAACACCAGTTGGATATTCCATTTTAAGGTACCAAGGTAGCATTGCATGCTTGCATCCTTTGAGATGCATGTGTCTTTTCCTCTGGGAAGAGAGTGTAGGATATTATTCCACTGCATGTTTCCTGATATGCTGCCAGAAAGGAAAGGAAAAAAAGAACAGAAAAAGAGAAAAGGAGAAGGAAGGATAAGAGTAATAAAATAAAAATAAAAAAGAAAAGTGAAAAGGTGACAGGACTGTTTTGGGGTGTGGTTGTAATTTTTCCCTTCAATATTTTCTGCATCCTCATCAAGGAGATATTTTAAGTTCAAGTGAACAGAACTGAAGCCAGTATTTTAGAAAGTGACCTGGATTTGGGACTGTATTTTTTCCCCTTATATTCCCTAAGCAAAATGAAAGGCACCCAAAATCTCCATATTTGAAAACGACACTAGGCACAGAACAAACTGGGTTATGTTAACCCTTTGTTCTCTCTTTCTGTACACAACTATGGTCGTTTGGTTTTGTATGAACTTTGCTATTTAGCTGATAGGATTTGTTTGAAGCTACTAGTAGAAAAATGGAGACTGAATAGAATTTGTAGTTTTCAAACTTCTAAAAATACTCAGGCCTTTCTCATGAGTTAGGAATTTTTATATGTTTACTGTTCTTCACTATAACCAATTCCAACAACTGCCCTGTTACAGAAAAAAATAGGAGTATTTCAACATGAGTTGAAAACCTTTAAGAGCTAACATTTCAAAACCTAAACATGAATTAAGGCTAGTGTCAAATTTCCCCTCATTTTCTGAATTTCTTTGGCATATTCTAGCTATGCATGCTGTTTATTAAAATTTGTTTTCAGTAAAATATGTAAATACTATGAAAGGAAATTATTTTATTAAACTTGTAGTTTTGGTATTATTTGAACCTTGAATGTGGAAATCTGAATGAGATGAGATTAAAAGGTTTAAATAGCTTTAAAATTATATTTACATTAGTGCAATCTGTCCTTTTTAATACTAATCTGCTTTTTTGGTTGAGATTGTATTATTAAAAAAACCCACCCAGAGTGCATTAAAATCGGCCAAAATATTTACACTGTGAAGCTTGTTCCTCCGTTCCTTAATCAGCCTGAGTTCTCAAGGAAAAGTTCAGTTCAGATATTAGCTATACTTCTTAGAAATGACCTTGTGGGGTAGAGAAGCATGGCACAGTGGCACTTTCCAGCTGTACACATGGTATCCGTCGGGGTACAATCATGCTCAGTCCCAGCACCGCAGGCTTGGACATATGTTGAGTTTTATTTCTTTCTTCTGACATTAATCCTATTCACCAGCTGTTCTGCCAGCTGCCATTCTTCAGCTTGGAGATTACATTTTGGGGGATACCAACAATTGCCTAGTTGACCAGTGTTCTCCCCACTTACTTTAAAAAATGATTGGAGTTTTGGGTTAGCACTGCTCAGTCTTTTTTACTGCCTATGTCCTTAATTGTCTTTGAATTCTAGACTTGATTTATGATCACTTTGAATACGCTGCAGAAAAAATCCTCAAAAGAGCTCTGATTTCTACCATACTGGTAAATCTGTGCTCACAGAAGGGAAAGAAAAAAAAAAAAAAAAGGTTTGCAGTTAACATTCTGAAAGCTGTAATTAATGTTACATGCACTATTATGTAAACAGCATTAATTAGTGACAAATTCTTCTGATAAAAATCATTTTTAATCAAAAGAATATCTTAATTTTTCATTTTTACATGAGTCTATTTTAAGAAGTTGCAGTTTTGTAAGAAACTGTTTCACTAATCTAGTTTGATCAGGTTATTAAATCTCTGCTCCACTCACAACATATACTAATAAGTCGTATAGATTTCTTAGTTCATATTCCAGATGATCTGTCCATAAGCAGGATGTTAAACATCTGTAGTTTAAGCCTTCTGGGACTAACAAATGCATTAATGCTGGAAAGAAATGTGGCCTGAACAATAAGGTTACAGACCATGTGGTAAAGAAACAACCCCGATATCATCAACTCAGCACATGCGGTGCATTGCGCCCGAGTTCTGCTACAGCAGGGAAAGAACAATGTCAGTTTTAAATTGTATCCCTTTATAGAGTGTATTTATCACATTCATAACAGTAAAGACAGAGAATCCTGTATTCAACATAATTATTTCACGTGGCAATTTAAAGATCTTTGTTGCACATTCTTCACAATTAAGCAAAATTGGCTATAAGCTGGAAAAGGTTAAGCTAGACTATAGTGGTAAATATTTTTTACAGGAATATTCAATTAATAACGCATAGTCTTAATTTCTTTGCACAGCCAATGATTACATTTGGGTCATATAAAGCAGGCATTTGAATTGTCCAAATCAGATCCCACTTTAAGGAAACAGGAGCTCCATTAATCAAATCCACCCACCTTGATTCTTTTTTTCCCCTGTTCCTTTTTCACATTTCACACAATGTACATTTAATACAGTTAGAGAATCAAGCTATCGAGAGTTAACACAGATAAAATATTTTTTTAAATAGGAGTTACTCTTGACTTCCATCATAGTCAAGAAAAGTTCTTGGGAGGACTGGGGATGGGGGAGAATCCTAAGTAATATTCCCAATGAGATAATGTTCCAGACTCACCAGTAGTGAACCCCCTTTACTAAATATGGCCATTCTATTTATAGAAATATTCATATTTTCATTGGTGGCCAAAGCACTGCTTATAGGAAAACCTACAGGTGACTAATAGGAGTTGCTCACTAAGTGGAATAATGAATAGTATTAGGTGTCAATTAAATCAAGCTTCCCCGAGGTGCAGGTGCTCCACAATGTACTGACACATTTCAAGTAGCAGCGCCACTTCACCCATGCATATGAACAAGCACATTTGCATATTAAAAAGCTGAAAATTATTTAACTGAAGCAAAAGTCTTTTAGAGATGATGGAGGTTATTAAAACTGTTGACAAGAAAGAAGGTAATTGCCTGAAAATGAGAGATGACATTCTGCTATACACAGGGAACGTTGTTTTTGTTGTATTGTGCAGCAGTGCCTGGGTGTATAACCTATTACATTGAGATTGCTCCTATGCAATTAGACCCTTTTTGTCCTCACTTCAATAAGGCTATGATTATGAAGGATTGAAGAACACTTGGCATATTGAATGTCTGTTGTTTTTATAACTTCGTCAGAAATGACAAAACACGTTTTGTGTCCTGTTTTTTCTTTGTAGGCTTATTGATTCTGTGATTATAATATTCATAAAAGACAATGTGTTCATGGTTGAACACTGTCATTTATACAGGTTTTATTTTTTTTATTTTTGAGCACAGTACTTGTTTGAATGCCAAGGTGTTAGTCAGAAAGATGGGCATATAGAAAGTAAAAGATGAATAGGTGAGAAATTTAGCACTCTAATAATGCCAAATATTTCTATTAAAAGTCAAATAAAAAGCCTGCATATTTCAGAAGTGTCTGCTCAGAAATACTTGCAGTTAATTTACTTTTTATCTCTCAGCAGTAATTATTTCCCTTTGTGTTTCCTTTGTCCTGTCTCTCCTAGTGATAGCCTAAAGAAACTGGTTGAATTGCACCTTGCAAGGGGCAGGAAAAAAATGTTTCTGTGTAAACCACGAGTGAGAAACTTCATTTAGCTCACACACTATTCTACCAGGAGAAAAACAATGAAGCTTCACTTTACGGAGCTCTCTAAAGATAAAGGTGCCTGGCAAGGCAATACCATTTAATGCTTACCACCTAAATGGTCATTTGTGGTGGGATTTGCAAAACTGCCTAAGAGATTTGGATGCCCAGTTCCCATTAAAGTTAATGAGAATTGGCGGCATCCAAATTCCCTTTGCAGCTTTGAAAATGTCAACCAGCCTTTCAGTGTTTGTGATCATGCTGTATGTTGAGAGAATGTTTCCTACAAGCTCTGTTTTTGTTAGGTTTCCTATTATGTTCCAGGAGTTGGCTCAGAGTCTGGTGAGAAGCACAGCTACTGCCATGACTTGCTTTGAGTTTGGGCAAAGATGTTAACCTTTCTGCTTCACATACCCTGTCTGGAAATTACACAGCCCAGCACTTCCTTGATTTTGCATTATACTTTGGCATATTTTGAATTAAGTTATTTATATGGAAAGGTATTAGGACTTCTTATTAATAGGAAGGTTTTATTTCAGTCTTAGTGTCCTGGTTTGTTGAGGTGTGTGAGACATGTAGACCCTGATCTGTCTGAAACAGTTTTAAATGCATTAAACCACAGAACATTGTAATGATATAAATTATTTATGATATAATTGATGTGCTCAAACACATAATGAGTCATGAAGATAGATGATCCAAACTCAAGTAAAAGTATGTCATCTATTAGTATTAAGTATCTTTTCAAGAATGCATGATTTCTTTCAAGTCGTGGCTTTTTTGTATGTGATTGCATTTTAATCTTTTGTCTACCACTGCACACCATGCACTTTCAGCTGACCCTTACATGAAACCATTTATTTACTTTGATCTCCACGACACTGAAATTAGCTGGTTTCTTAAAATTACATCGTCCCAAATTGAAAAGTAAAATTTACATTTGATGGGACCAATCTTGCAGTTCTTGCTAAGATAGTACAGGTTTGTGCCCCAAATGTAAAGGATTGTTATATCAAACCTGCTGGTTGGACTTTATCTCATTGTGAGATGCCCTTGCTGGTCCAGCTTTTCAAATGATCCTAGTGCTCAGCAGCTCTTATTTAGTCACAAAAAATGTTTAATTCCTTAAAATGTTCAGTGCTGAGAATAGCAGGAACACTTCAGAGAAATTCTTCACATTTTTTGGGTGCTTGAAAGAGAATTGAACTTTGTGGAAAACCTAACTTGGTTCTTGGTGTAAATGGATGAGAAAAATGGAAGCTCAGCAGCTGTCACCTAGTTCTAGTATCCTGTTTGGTGTGATATACAGTATGTGTGTGTATTTCAGCAGTTATATATTGAATATTTGATATTTTGTTGCCTTAGTATCTAGCATTCTTTTCAAACAAAGGGAACACAAAATCAAAGAAAACACTGATCTATTTGTTTCAAGGGAAAGCACCACTTACCAGCTGTAGAGAACACCCATGGCTTGATAAAATAATCTGTAACTTCAAACACAGTAGCTCACATATTGCACTATAATATACGGTGGGAAGGTTTCTTAGCCAGGAGAAACGATAGATGACTGTTATGGGCCAAGAAATATCATTTGATAGGTTTTGTGTAGAAACCATTATGGAAGCCTTTTAAACTAAAAGTAATCTCACAGATTTTAGTGGAAAATGAATCAGTTTGCATGCTATAGAAAATTAATGTTTCTAAAATAAATCTTGTTTTAGTCAACAAATATTTGGCTCCAACCGAAAGGCAATCAGGGAATGTTCTTTATGCCATTAGTGAAGCAGAGCATATGTTTCTGCTTTATTGGTTGCTGACATTAAGCACACTGATTTACTGGTTTGAAACTGATAGTTGGGCCGTTAGGATTAATTTAATTTGTATTAAGAATTAAGTTTAAATTTTCTGACGCACTTTTAAATTTTAGAAAGTTTTTTTCTTCTTTTATTACAGAGAGAGAGTGAGGAATATTCTCAATACAGGATCTTTCTTTTATGAAGCCAGGCAATCTCCTATGCTCTTAGCTATGGAAGAGATGAGAGTTGTAGCTGTTGTTTTGCAGGACTGTCAGTCAGTGGGCAAGAAGGGAAAGGAAAATGAAAGTCTGCTGAACCCCTGTGCTTATACCCACCCTGAAAGCAGAACTATGTTCTTTTTGAAGTGAGTAGTCACACGGAGCTTGGTGAGCTCTGCAGGCTTTGCTGCTGATTATTGTATGGTTACCTGCACTTACTGAGGACAGGGCTCATGGGCCCAGGAGATCCCTGCTTGACTGGAACTCCTAATGTATGGAGTGACTGCTGACACTTCTGACAACTCCTTATTAGCCTTTGTTGTTTCCCAGGCTTCCAAAGCAGGAGGTACAGCATAGGTTTTGTGAATTGTGGTAGAAGGACCCTTGAAAGGGCTGTCAGAGGTACGATGAGAAAGGGTTACGGTCTCCAACAGAAGTAGCTGACTCCCCCCAGGGAGGCTGTGAATTCTCAAAACATATTTGCAGCTGGTGGCTCCTGTATTTCTTTGTCTGAAAGGTATTATATAACATCCCTTTTTCTGTTGGGGGCAATATTCAGCTCACAGAGCTGTTAGTTGTGTACACTGAACACACTTTGCAGTGCCCCAGTAATCAATTGTGGTTACTGACTTTGGATGCCCAGGTTTTATTGCAGTGGGGCTGATTTTTGAGCTGTGCTCAGCACTTAAAACTTCAGCTTCAAAAACTACTGGGCCCACCAACTTTGAAAATGAGATGCAATTTGATTCAAGCACCGTTCCTAAATCTGCTGTCCATTTTTTAAATGCTGCAGTTGTGTACATATCTGTTTCTAGCTGTAAGCACGCAGATGTATAAATAAGTTACATAAGCATTCAATGCACATAAAATACTTGGGTTCTACATATTCCAATTCATCTGGGCAGTAAAACCCAGCTGTCATTAAACATTATTTTTCCTTTTTTCAAATGACAGTCGTGAAACAGCAGACTAGTCATTCTTCCAAAGACCCAGACCTTGGTTATTGAGATGCTCAGAAGCATCTGTTGATTTTGCTGTGCCTGTAGTATGCCAGCCTGAAGGTGCTGTTGATAAAGCCTTCTGAAAAACCTTCCCTTTTAACAGGATCAAATTCTCTTTATTAGCATGAAAAAGGAGAAATACGTATCATTTGAATTGGATTACAGCTTCTCCAATTCTTACTAAATGTTTCTGGAATCACAGTGGGTCAATAAACTCTTCCTTTTTTTTCCTGATTTTTGGAGGCATTTACCTTGTCTGTTAACAGCTAGCCTGATAAATAAAAATATATACCTATTTCAGTGAAAATTGCACTTTGTTTCTGCCTGTATTTATGCAGGTAGAATCTTTTTTTTCCTTTTAATCGCTTTGTCTTTAAATTAAGAATGGAGTGGTTGAAGATTCTTGTACTGTTTTTTCTTAGAGGTAATGCTGTACTTTGATTAACAGAAAAGCTTACACCTCAGTAGAACACAGACACCCAAACTATTGTTTAGCTATCTAAGTCCCAATTACACAAATGGAAATTAGGCACTTAAATCACATTTAGATATCTGAACAACTTCAGGGATTTGAGCTAATAAATCTTTCTGTATGACTCACTTCTTATGTGGAAAGGAGAATGAGGGTGGGTAGTATGAAGGCAAAAGAACAATATCTGATGAATTGATTCCTAGGTGACTTGCCTGGCTGACTATTCCCAGCATTTATAAACACCTCAATGAAATGTTAAGGACATTAGCCTCTGTCCCGCTTGTAAAATGTTGGTATTTCAGTATTTCTCAAAAAAATAAGTTAAAAAGAGAGCAAGCTCTTTTGTTCTTTCAGAGTCTTACTTGGTTTCCAAACATATATTTTTAAAATCTTTTTCACTGCATGGCTTAAAAGAAAATATATTTTTTTATGACATGTGGGCAAATTTGACCTCTGATGAATAAACCCTGTTGAAGTTTATTTGAATAACTGCTTGAAGAAATGTTGAGCTCCAGATTTTACTCGGGGTTTTTGTTTTGGTTTTTTTTTTTGTCATCTGCAGATTGCACAAAAGCTGGGAAGGGACTTGGTGAGCAGGATCTTTTGGCTACTTTTGGGTGATGATAATAACTGAAAGGAAATTCTGAGCCCCACTTGGAACCATTAATTATAATATTTTCCTTGAGTATTTGGGGCAGCTCTTTTCTGCCACAAGTAATCATTTAATACTCATTATGAAATTATGGTCAGAATGAGCTTAACAACTTTGCATTGTTATGTTTTCAATTCAGTTACCTCTATTACGCAATGTTATTTTTCAAGTCACTTTTTTTTTAAATTGTGCTTTGCCAAATTTTCCTGTTTATGAACTATTCAAAGATAATTGAAATTGCCTGTTTCTCACATGTATCCTATTCATGCCATCTGCTACCTGAAATTTAGTTTGGATACTTGCCATGCCGTTGTAAAGTGTTTTCAGTTTTATTTATTTCTAGTTGACCATATGTTGCACTTATATTTGTGTGTGTTTATATCACATATATATTTATAAAGTGAAAGCATTCATTTATCTTGACTTAGCCAGTTTACAGCAGATATTATTACCTCATGATGTCTTGAGTCCAAAATTAATTTCTTTCAGAGTTAGTGAAATTTGGTCTTCATTCATGAACAAAAGTTAAGAATTACTGAATATGGCATAATTCTGAAAAAATTGAAGTAAACTTTGAAAATATGTAAAAGTTAAGATAGGGTAATTAAAAAAGATACTATTGTGACTAAAACTGCTTTTATTACCATTGTGAAAGAGAATAAAATTCTTCAGTAGTTTTATAAAAAGACCATCTTTCTATCTGAGAAACTGAGTCATGAGAGAATTTAAAGATTTTTATTCACCCACCAGTTTTGTTGGAACCAGCCTGTTTTGGAGGAGTCCAACAGGATGAACCAGCTGGACCAATGTGCGTGACCATCCATCAGGGCAGCTCCTGCACCTTCTTCATGCTTGCATGGCAGTTTTAGAGTACAGAGGGATTCTTTTGAGATAATCGGAGAATTGCTGTATTTTTCTTACACTAGCTTGAACAACACACTGTGTGAATATAGGTGTGCAGCACAGCTGAAAGTTGATTTGTTACAATATTTATCTCCTCTTGTGCAATGTTACAGCATCATTTACTCCCAGCTCTATCACTCAGGAGTAATTCTTTCTCTTGGAAACAAATTTATTTTGTAGCAGGTCAGCCATCATATATCTTTAGAATAGTGTCAGAAATTCTTATTTATATATATATATACACACATTCTGTCTGGGTCAAGGGCTGATAAAAATGCCCAGTTGCAGTGCAACCTGCACAGGGCTTCACCAGCACCATCACTGTGGCTGTTCTTGCACTCTGGCTTTTAAGTTCCTGGAATAAAGGGTTGGACATAGGCTCAGAGAAGTCTGTTAGCTCCACTTCTGCATCTGAGCATGTATTAAGATCTGGCTCGTGAGAGGGAAGTGTTAGACTCTGTCCACAGCCTCACTGGCTGAGGCAAAGCTTCTCTGAAGGTCTGGCTGTGCTCATGTGGCTGTGCGCTTGTCTTGAAGGGAATGGCATGTGTTTCGTCCTGTGCTGGTGAAAATTGCTGTGAGACTTCTCCAAAAGTCTTAGTAAAGGTACAGAGGTAAAACTTATTACTCCATTCTCCAAAACATTTGTGGCTCTCATATGCATATACTCTGCAAATAAGCCTTTGAAGGTCAATGTAAAAGAGTTTTTAATTCACCAAAAGCTGTTTAATTCTCTATGAAAGTCTTTAACATCATTTCTGAGAAGAAAATCTTGCTGGTTCTGTACTCATTAGCCCAAGTCATCTCATTTACCAGATCCAGACTGACCCTGAGGTGTTACCTGTGGAGCCTGTCTGAGTAGAAAGCATTTTTCAAGAAGTACAGGAGAAAAGAGTATGTGTTAACACAAAGACTAGGTGATTCTAGGCAAAGGAGAAAGAAGAAGCCAAAGAAAGAGAATTGAAACATTAAAGAAGGAGGATAGATTTCTCCTAAAAAAGTCCAGACCAGAATAAGTGAGTGTTTATAGATTGGGTACAATGATTTAACCCCACAGCCTGTTTCACTATTAGAGACCACTTTTTTTTATGCACAGAATCCAGCTTCTCTCTTTCATGAAGAACCCAGTTCCCTAAAACTTTTGTCTTAGATGTAGAGATTAGAATTATTTTAAATTTGCTCACTGGTATTTAGCTTGCGGTCAGCTGACAAGTGTGGCATTTCTAGGGTAAGTGCTATTATTTTTCCAGGCTCAGGGTTTACAGTTGTCATCTGATTTGGAAAATGTGGACAGGATGAATGGGTTTGCTCCTTTTGTAGGGGATTACAATAATACACGGAAGCTTGTGAGTGCTTCTGACAGATGTGCTGGCGGCCTGCCACTGCGTGAAGGGTGCGGCTCTGACTGACAACTTGCAATTATGTGATGATGAATGGTTCTGATGTGTGTTCAAGAGAAAACCACTTTCTAGAAAGTGAAAGTTGTGCATACGGTTCCTATAAAGTAAGTCTTAAGAAAGGGCCTAGCTTCTATTTTTTTGTTGGGATAACCAACTTGGATCGCCTTTTCTGTCAAACTTTTTCTGGTTTTGATAAATAAGGGCCAAACCAAAGTTTATATGGGGAAAATTAGCTTTGGCCCATTTTGGCTTGAGAAATGCTTTATCTGCATTTTTAGTCAAACTGACATCATCACTGCAGAGATGTACAAATGCATACACACAGAGAAATACTTAAATATATACACATGACTGTGCAGTAGCCAACAAGTTCATCAAAGCAAATCCATTGAGCAAAAAACCACTTTTCTGTTAGGGGTATAATTCACCCATCAGTAGGGCTGTGTAGCTCATGTTAGTGTTAATGGGAGTTTCAGCCACACACCAAAGGCACAATGTACCCACAGAGGACTCATAAATGATCCCTTTCTTTGCTAGATTTGATCCAGATTTTTGCAATATGGTGCTGTTGAAGTCACAGTCTCTGAATGAGACACATAGAAGGTCAAATATAGGACCTTGCACTTGCTCCTTGGCCCTGGCAAGTTGTTATAAAATCTAATTGATGTTGGTTTGCCCTGTGCTGTTTTCTGATCTATGTATTACATCTAGTAGCTGATATAAATTTTGGGGAGATCTTGTGAATTGAATACTGTGAATTGAAATCAGGATACCTGCAAAATAAAGAGGAAATGGCCTTTAAGATTAGGATGACCCCCCCCAGAATACTGTATAATGTTCTGATGTCCTGAGCATAAAGAGGACATGGAGCTGTTGGAGTGAGTCAAGAGGAAGGTCATGAAGCTGGTAAGAGGACTGGAGCACCTCTTCTATGAAGTCAGACTGAGAAAGTTGGGACTGTTCAGGCTGGAGAAGGGAAATTTTTGTGCAGACCTCACAGCAAACTTCCAGTATCTGAAGGAGCTACAGGGAAGTTGGAGAGGGACGCTTTTTCATAAAATGTAGTGATAAGCAAGGGGGAATGGGTACAAACTGAAAGAGGGGAATTTAGATTAGATAGGTGGAAAAAATTCTTTACTCTGAAGGTGGTTAATAACCGGAGCAGGTTGCCCAGGGAGACTGGGGTTGCCCCATTCCTGGCAGTGTTCAAAGCTAGGTTGGATTAGGCTTTGAGCAGCCTCGTCTAGTGGCAGGGGTTTGTGTCAATGGCAGGGGTTTGGGACTAGTTGATCTGTAAGGGCCATTCCAACACTTTAGCATTCTGTGATTCTGTGATTCCATGTGCTAAGCAAGGAACAGGAGGTTGTAAAAGCAGTGTTTTAAAAATAAAGAATTGAGCAAAGATAAGAATGTGTGTATCTGTACAGGTAGAAAACATATCTTCTTGGGAGAAAAATTAGTAGTTTCAAAGTATTTTATATGATTTTCTTTGGCCAAACTCTACTGACCCTTTTGTTGGGCTACTGGTCCTTCCTTTTTTTCTGGTATGAAGATGTGTGGAAGCTTTTTCAAAGGAAAAAGAGCATTCTTGCATACAGGTGAAACATGCTCATGGCGTTCAAATTTTTCATCTAGTCTTTGCAAAAGTTGCCATTATTATAAAGGAGTTGTTGAGCAGCCTGATCCAACATGGTGATTCCTACATGGCTTTACAGCAAACAATTATCCAGGTTTTCCAATACATTTTTTGGCAATATTTCTTCCCTTTCTCTGATCAGCTATTTAATACAGCATAAGGTCTGACTATTAGGGCCTGCATCTCTGTCAGTATCCGTATTTTGAAATTATTTCACTAGTGTAAAAAGAGGAAAAAAAGTAATGAAAACAAATGAGTGAATTTAATACTAATTTTGTAAACAACTGCAAAAAGTAACATAATGTGGCAATTTGAATTCTTAACATATGTTCTAGGGCTAATTTCCAGTAGTCTTAGGTACTGAGGAAGTCTAGTTAAGAGTTTCCAAAAGAAAGGAGATGTTATTGTCTTTGTATCAAAGTTCACAAATAACCATGGTTTATAGGCTAATAAACTCATTAGGGAGTTACATTTTGCTGAAGAAGGAAACAGTTTTTTCCCAGTCAGCTAAAAGGCTTTTGGACAGTTCTGGAAAATATCTGGATGTGGGATAGTTCACAGAAAGGAACTGTTGTCCCTAAATGCAAGAATTTATCACAATTCTTGTATCCTTAGAATTGAAAAAAAATTTGAATTTCTCAAGAAACTTGAGCAATATCACTGTAAAATTAAAAAAAAAAAAATCTGTGTGACTTTCAGCATTCAAGGGCTGTATCAGCAGCTCTGGGACCTGCAGAATCCACCTTGCCTTGGGAAAAGCTGTGCCTGTTCATAAAACCCTTTTGTCTTACTGCCGGCCAAGGGTCGGGGTTCATCGACCTCTGGCTTAGGCTTACTATCTGTTCCATTCAGATAGTAAGTTATATAACATATAAGCTCTGAAAGGAAAAAAAGAACAAAACTCCCTAACTATTTTTTTTTGTGTGCCGATTAGGCCACTGGGTTCTGAAGAATCCCTGAGTTTACTGGAAGCGATTAAGATGTTTCCTCATAAATTTTTCCCAGGGGCTTCTCTGAGGACACTTTAGGTGCTGTACATGTAGCAGTAGCGAAACCAAACAACAGTCCTTGCCACAGAGAGGTCTCAATCAAATCTTATAATAAGAGAGAACAGGTGAAAATCTGATTGGTGTGGGAAAGTGGGCACCGCTGACATTGATGTTAGATATTGATACAAGGAGCAGCAGTCACAGTGTGCCACCTGCCCAGCCATGCATAAGGTGGTGTAAATTAAACCTTGCCCATAAATAAGTGTTTAAAAAAAGCTTAAGGAACCAGAGACGTGTAACTTGCAATGTTTGAGATTCTGCCTTCCTAGTGCTCATGATTATATTAATAGTGTGAGGGCAAATGCAGGAGGAGGGCTGAGGCAGGTTTGCAGCCTGGAGATTAGAGAAGTGTTTGGTTGACAGAAAAGACTGTACAGTTGTCTAAATACAGTAAGTTTTGTGAGCAACATAAAGATAAAAAACACAGATAATTTTCATGTGGAATAAAAGCAGTGAAAATGGAAGAGTAAGGGATTGGTCTCGATTTTTATGTATGTAAACACAAACTAGGTGGACCAAACTGTTAACACTTGGAGAACCTGGCAGCAGCCCAAAATTCTGCCTTTGGCTTGATAATAACAAGCCTTGGCATTGCACATTCAAACAGTTGTGGCCACATTACTTTTCCTGTATGAAGTCCATATATCCATCCTTTGTACATAAAAGCCTCAGGGAACATGAAGTGCCCATGCCAAAGGCACTTTAAAAGCAAGAATGGTTGACTATAGCGTAAGAATAATTTTTTCAGTTAAGAAATATCTGGTTGGCGTTGTGAGTTTTGTTATTCCTAGAGCACACGTGCATGAAGTGCATTAGTCTGTGATTATTGAATGCAAAAGGAGTCAAATCTTTGCCTGTTATTCATGCACTGAATTTGATAATACATTTAAATGAATAAGACAATATTAGACCTCATCACAGCCTTCAGCTTCCTCATGAGAGGAAGAGGAGGGACAGACACTGAAGCTCTTTGTGGTGATTAGAGACAGGACCCTAGTGAATGGCCTGAAGTTGTGTCAGGGGAGGTTTGGGTTGGATTTCAGGAAAAAGTTCTTCCCCCAGAGGGTGGCTGGGCACTGGAACAGCTCCCTAGGGCAGTGGTCTCCTCGCCAGCCTGACAGAGCCGAAGTGTTTGATCAATGCTCCTGGGGTGGGAAGCCAAGGGTTGGGCTTCTTGATCCAAGTGAGTCCCTTCCTACTCTGAAGACTGTGAATAAATTGATTTTTCAATATACCATGCCATTTAGCATCCAGAAAAAGATCTTTCCTGCCTGTCCTGTTCTTCAGAATAAATACCGCTAATATCATAAACCAGAATTTATAATGGAGGAATCTTTTGTTCTGAAAGCATGGAATTTTCTACCAGTCCTAAATATCAAGAAAACCCAAAAAACATCAAACCAGCTAAGTCTATGTTAGATTCTTTTGCACTGGGGTAAAGAGTAGATAATAAACCAACATTAATCTACAATTTTAAAATAGCTGTGTAGAATTTCATGCATGCTTAAATTTTCTGGGGAGATATGCAGCTAAAATTCACCTCATAAATTTAAACTCCTTGTAACTATATAGTCTGAATTAAATCAACAAAAGCAAGAAGACAATGTTTAATACAGAAATTGTGTAAATTATCTTTTTTACCTGCAATATAACTTTTAGTCAAGGTTGTGGCATAATTGATATCCATTGACTATTTCTTATTTGTAGTGAGGAGGATTCTGGAAAAGAAAGGTTGTTTAGACGCACAATAGGAAATAAAATAGCTTTAAATAGACAGTGTGAACTTAACTGTAGTTTCCCTTCTATGTAGCTGTGAAGATTTAATTGCACTGAATAAGTTTTTGCCTTTTGTGAAGCAGATTATTAAATCTCTCAAATGTTTACAAATGACCCCCATTTTCCCCAGCTCTGATATTTATTGTATTACTAAGTTACATGTTTTGGAAAGATGTTTATGATGATTAATTTTTTGCTCCAGCTTTGGGGGCAAAAATTATCTTCTGCTGTGGAACACAGGGTCAATTGGTGTCCAAAAATGCAACAGCATTTGCTCTAAGCAAAGAGGGGACCTTACAGAAATCTGCCAGTCTGTACATGGGGGTGTCAAGAGTTGCTGTGCTGGGAGAGCAAATGGGGGTTATTCTGTTGTGCTGCACCAGGACAGGGTGCAACATGCACTGCTTTTTATCATTACTGCTTTTAGTTACCCAGTGTACAGGAACCATTTCATTTTCACTCTGTCTTTTATTTGGCATGATCAGTACCCTTCAAATTGGCATTGTTTCTAAATTTGGCTACTAAATCAAATTTATAAAATCAGTTTATATACCTGTGTACATAACCACAGGTTTAAACAGGTTTCAAAACTTTAATTTTGCTCTATGTCTGCATTACTGGTGAAAGTTTTCTTCAGCTGCCCAACAGAACATAAAACATATTAAAATGAAACTAATTTTTATTTCCATGTAGAGAAGTGTAATTTTCTTATATGAATAAGCAAAAATTTTTCCTGAAAAAAAATTCTGATTCATCCAATCCATTGACAGGATGATCCTCCATGAATGTGAAAGTATCCAATAACTTGTTTTGTTCTTGCTGGTCAGCCTGAAGCTTTAATGTCTATTAATTGCTTATGATTCAAGATGTGCTCAGAAGAGATGGATATTACACAATAGGCTAAGGATTTTTTTCTTTTTTTTCCCCCAGAATATTCAGTAAATGTACTACAAACAAATTATCTTCTCAAAACCTTGGTTAAGAGGAAAAAAATGAGGTCAGGATGCCAGGCTCACAGGTGTGAGGCTAAGAATACATCTTTAAAAATGTCATTGATTTCTTGGTTGTTCAGCTTGAGGTGCTTAGACCCTCATTCTTTTCCAGGGGACCTAACTTTGTGCAGCAGTTTATATATAGTTATATATATTATAGCCTCCATCTTTACATTGACTTTACATTGACACAGCTGCAGCTGTGAATGTTCAGCAGTTCCTCAAATAAAGCCCCAAGTTTTTTTAAATTGAGCTCCCAGAAAATGAAACTGCGACCCATCATTTCTCCTTTTGCAGTCTCTCCCTCATTCATTTTGTTTCTTTGAACTTCTGCAATGAAACATAGCCAATGACTTCATGGGCAGCAGCCTCATTTGCTCTGCAGTTCCCGTTTCTGCTTTCATCTGGGATTATCCCATATGTTGAATATAGCAAGAATACCATACAAGAATTGTGTACATTAAAAATATATATTTAAAGAATATATCATAATGTACACAGGGGCTGAATTAGGATTTCCTGGGGAACGTTAATTCTAAGATTTCCATATCTTTCCATTACTTGACTTACAAAAATTAATAATGTTCTTTTATAGGAATAAAAATGATGGTTAATGTTTTCCTCTATGTATATAGGGAAATGAAAATGTGAGAATATGCTTGAAGATATTAGTGGCTTCTTTTCTAAAATCTTTTCACAGCTATTATTCCAAAAATATATATCCATGGCAGTACTAGGTTAATGCTTGGGTTCCATGATCTTAGAGATCTTTTCCAACCTAAATGGTTCTTTAAATCTATGGCATGTAGATTGGTGCTTGTGAGATTTGTAAACCTTCTAAAGCTCTGTTTGTTGGAATTGTCTCGGAAATTCTCGCTTGATCTGTATTTATGTTTATACAGGATATGATAATTTGTTTAAGTCAAAATTTTAGTAGTAAAAAAGGGGCTACAGAACTGATTTTGTCAGTGTATTTTAGTGCCCTGGAAAAGGCTGCATCATGGGTCATAAAGACCTTCAGAAATGGTAAATAGAGAGGAGATTCTAGCTATTGTTTTCATTCCTTTGCATCCTTGTTTGAAGTAATTTCAAATCAAGAGCATATTATTTTGCTTTCTTTGTATTATACTTTTACATACAAAAATGCTTGAGGATTCCTCATGAAAAATTCTTTTTGTTATACAATTGTTTTAATTTTGGAATATTTTATGTACGAGCTGAGTTAAGATTTTTATACACAATATTATGAAGCCTTCAAATAATTAAACAGATGTTTATTACTGCATTATTAGGGTAATGAGTAGAACATGATTTGGGGGAACAAAATAGAGGTCTTTTGAATCATTCAGGTTTTGTTCATAAGTCATCTGGTGTCACAAATTTTGCAAGGAACATTAATCAGTTTAATAGAAACTGATTTTCCTTGCTTTTCAGGAAGTCCCCTCACTCCCATTCTCTCAATTCCCTGAAACTAACCTGGTGTGAAGGAGCCTCCACACTTTTGGTTTTCATACTATCTTTTGTTTAAGATGTTTTTAATCCTCAAAGCTTTGCCTAATATTTTCATATTAATTTTATGGAACTTCTACCTTGTTAAAAGATAAAATACTTGGTGTTGCACTTGATAGGAGAAGGACCAATAACATAAATGTGCTTGTGCTACCAGAGAATTTCTTGAGATGGAATCCTCTGCTTGTTTCAGCCTGGTCCAAGAAGAATTGTGCAATGTTAAGAGAAAAGAAAATCTGCCCCCATGTCTTTAATAAAATGAGTTTTCAGTGGCTGGGTTTAGTTTATAGCTGGACACAGGATGACATCTGAAACTTCTTGAGCTACTAGGGGAATTAATTTTTAAAAGAAAGATGCTCCATGTCCAGAAAACATATAATACATGATATATTCCAGAGCAGTTTAACAAAGAAACATTTAAAGATTACATTCTTATTATTTGTTTGAATAATAAGGAGAAGAATGCCACCAACTCATAAGTATTTGAGAAGAGTGCATGCCAAAGATGAGAGTGAATTGTTTAGGATTATAAAAATGCTGTAACAAGGTACAGAGGTATGAGATTATGAGAAAGAATAATTAGGCCAAATATTGGGAGAAATTTTAAATCTACTGAAGACTAAGTAGACTGTGATGCAGCTATGCTGATGAATTTTAGGAAGATATTTGCTCAGCCTGCTTTTTCCACTCTGAGAAAAAAAAAAAAGAGACAAAATTTTGAGTTGTTTAATTAAGAAAGATGTGAGATTGTGGAGGCAAAGAAAATAATGAAAATTGACATCTGCTTCCATTAGCACAACTTTCTCCTTTCACAGAATAAGAAATATTGCAAATCCTATTGATTTTGTTGTTTTGTTAGTATGTACATAAGAAGAGACAAGAAAATAAATGTCTCATTATCCTTTTTTTTTTTTTAATATCAGTTTATATAATTTTGCCAGGGATTGCAAGCAAATTGTGCTCCTCTTTTCCTGTCTATCTCTGATTGCTGTTGTTTAAGCCTAAAGAGACTTTCACTTGCCAATATTATATGTTCACTTGGGAAGTAAATAGAGGTGCAGATACTTAGAGAATAGGTGAATACATGTAATATTCTGTATTCTATCATTGTAATGCAAATAAGGCAATAACTTCAATGAATACAGCCAATCTAACAGTAAAATATAGCTTATCATGGAATGGAACTTTAAGTGGAGGAATGAAATGTACATGTAATTTTAATAGACTTAAAAGATATTTCTCTTGTACTAATATGCCAAAACATTGCATCCAAGCAATTACACTGACACTTGAGAAAGCTTCTTTTGACATACAGAGTGTATTGTCTAGTGCAGTGTTCATGAAATTAACATTTTCCTGAAGTAATCATATACAATTAAGTGACCAAATAGTTCTGAGGCAATACAACTGTATTTCACAGGAACTAAATATATTTCTTCACACTGATCCTGCATGTTTTAGTTGAGCAGTCATTAGCATGTTTATAATGGTTCTAATTTAGCACAACATTTTCTGAATTTTATCCTTGAGTCATTTACAAATTGTTCATATTGAGTAAACAAAGGAAACAGATTGCATTTTATACTTAGTAATTTATCTGAAAGAAGAGGGGAGGGTTAATTGTCTGAAAGTTTTGCTCTGTTTGGGGAAGTGATTCTAGTCTTGCCTTGCTTGGCACACAATGCCTTTTTCCCTCTGTTCTAGGGAAAAAAAAAAAAAAGAATGGAGGAGTGAGCAAAATGAAAAATTAGGAGCAGGACAAGATTTGCCACTCCCAAAGGGGAGTGTGGAGCAGAATTGGAGCTGGCACGAGATTATCTAAAACAGTTGGTGCATTCCTTAATGATCAAGTGCTTGAGAAGTCCAGCTCTCTCTCACAGAGCATCTGTGTTGATGTTTATATCAGTGCCCTGCTGTATGGGAAAAGCATGCTTTCTCTTGTTGCTCTTCTAAAAATAGTGTGGCATATAGCATTGTATGAGTTATTTTAAGAGAACAAAAACATTTGCAAGGTTAAAGGTCCTGCTTTTTAATAAATAAATAAAAATAAAGGTCAGGACTGTATCTTGGGTTGTTCTTTCCATGAAATTCAAACTCCTTTTTATCTAGAGTTTTGCACTGAGCAGAATTTTGCTCTTTGCACTAGAGAATTCCTGTTGAAACAAACCATTTTAGGCAGAATTGGTAGAAGTTCAGGATATACAGTTTTTCCCACTAGCCACATCATAAAAAGCAGGTCTGGAAATCACCCCCAGCTAAATTCCAGTGTTTCTGTTTAGAATGTCTGTTGTTTCATGCAAGATCTAGACCATTCAAGTAGTGCAAATGAATTCAGAGGAAAACCAGAACATTTTAATGCCTAATTATTTTTAGTGATCTTGGAGAGTTTTAATTAAAAGTTAAGAGACCTCTCCAAGCTCTTACAGTTCTAATTTTATCATATTGTGGAAATCTTGTCAATATGAAAAAATGTGCAGCCATTGGCAGATCTGCCTCGTTCTCTGTCCTAAACAAAACTGTGTGTTTGGTGGTCAGATCTCTGTTGCATTTCCATCATTACTCTTGCAAGGAAATGTCTATTGTGAGCTGTCTGCCTTTTGCATATAATTGTACTTAGGAAACATTCTTAGTATTTTGTTTTCTCTCTCTTTCTCTCTTCTTTTTCTTTTTTAAGCTTTCACAGAGTTGGATAGGAAAGAGTCAATATGAGAGGAGGGAGTAAGTGACTGGCCAGGATTATTTGTCTCCTTAACCACCCAAGCAAGATACAGAATTTAGGAACTTTTTTTTTTAATTTGTAGTTTGCAATAAATAAAGCAAAAGGAATTAGAAGCTTTTCCTGTTCTAAATGCCATGTTGCCCATTTTTGTGTTGTGATTGTATTTTTCTGCTTTTCAAGAACTTGAATTTGGAGAGCTTATTAAATAAAGACATTCTCGAGAAGTTGGCCAAAGAGTTCAGTTCACTGGCTAACAACATGTTGAAATGCCTTATATTTTAATTTTCTGTTAGACCATGACAATTAATTATGGTACAAGAATGGTATGGAAATTGAGAAGGATGAGATGAGATTCCCCTGACCTGCAGCTCCACTGACAGCAAGATTGAAGCCAAGTTGCTTATGAGCAAGAGGCAGTGGCAGTATATTGCAAAGATGGATGTTAAGCCTTCAGGCTGATTTTTGATTAGTTTTGTATTGTTGCTGTTTCCTTTTATTTAAAGTTTATTGAGACAGAAAAGGATAATTTGTGTTTGAAAGAAGAAAAAAAGGAACTATGGCAACAAAATATCTATTTTATTAACATTACACAAACTTTACATCTTTGGATTAAAACAGAATAGATTAGCATCCAGCAGTTAAGTTTCTAATAGTCATGGTTAAATTATATTTTATTTTTCAAATAGTGAATGAAAACACAAAGTCTTTAATTTAATTTTGAATTGTTAGAAGATTATGAAATTTTGGTCTTTCAAAGTGAATTAAATTAACCTTTTGCCTTTCTCTTTGATACTGAAGCGTTAGATTTGGCATATAATTTAAAAATACATAACAGGAAGCATGAAAATGAGGAAATATTTGTATGATTTCATTCTAAACTAGGTGGTTTTCACCTCAAGGAAATCTGATTGGCAGTGAACTCAGAAAAGACATATAAGCAAGCTGTTGTCATGCACTCAGAGAGGGATCTGTTAACAAAAGGTCCCACCACAGGTATATTAAAACTCATCATAGGATTTTAAAAACACAATTTTCTGAATATTTCAAAAATTTAATACCTGGTTCTAATAATAGCAACAATGAACCTGCTGGTTTTGTTTAATTGTAAGTAACAAAGATTGGTTAGAGTAAATCTGAATTCTGCTTCAGTATTATTCAGAAATATTGATACTGATTTCGTTTAGATTTTTCTACTCAGAAGAGGACTTAGTGCTCTGTGAAGAATATTGAAAGAAACCTTCCTCTTTCAGATCTGTGATGTATTGCTTTGTCATTATTTTAGATGTCATGTCCTTAGCTTCACCCACTTGAAAAAAACACATTTGCAATTGAAGTATGAGGTGAGATGTGCAAAGGTGCATCTGGAAGCAGGCCAGAAAATGGTAGTTTTGGCCAAAAAATGCCCAGAAAATAATGTTTATTTGCAGCTTAGTTGGGGAAAAAGCAGCTCTTCTGTAAACGGATTCAAGAGCAACGGGCCTAGTAAGCACACTAAATGTCTGTCACAAGGACTTAATAATCTCATTTAACATTCTTTCAGAGAAAAAAAACCCCACACAATACTTTTTCTCAAACAAATATTTCATAGATGCTGACAGGCTAATTCCACTTGTGCTGTTTTTCTTACATAGACTTGAATGAGGCATGTGGACTCATTTGACAAGGGCTGATCCGAAGGATACCTTTTCTCCCGTGGAACTGAAGGCAAATAAATGTAATGAGAGTAGCTTGGGGAATATTGAACGTTAGAGTTGAAGGAACTTGTCAATTGATATGTAGTCCCAAATGCTGCTCAAATGTGGTATTTTTATTTTTAACAATATCTACTAAATTATAATAGGATATAACTATAAATTTAGTCCTGAAGGAGATGCCTGTAGTTCTGTAGTATCATTCTTGTAAAATCCAGAAAAGAACTTTGTCCTCCTCCTGCTGTGGATCTGATCATATTTTAGAACAATTTCTCTTGCAGCATGCCTGATTTCTCTTCCTCTACCTTGTCTTTCCCAGTGCCTCTTTCCTTGAGATGTAACAATTCAGATGCATGTAGAAATATGTCACCTATACCTCTATACCTTTGATTGAATTATATTTCTGTATTGTTTATGAACTTGCTGTGCATTTGCAATCATTATTAATAAATCAATGTGCTTTTGTCTTCTGTCACAAAGTAATGTGTGTATTCAAAAAGAATTGTATGCAAAACAAGTCATGTTTTAGAACTCATATCATTAATAATTATCAGTTTGCAGTATTGTTACAACATGTTTTGAGGAAAGCTTATTATAAAAGAAATAACAAGGCACTGCACAGTAGAAAGAATGAGACAGTTCAGTTGATCACTGGTATAGGTGTTATAAATATGCCAGTCTGTACTATAGTGTTTTATTAAGTCTCAAAAAGTCAAAGCTGATTTGAAATAATAATGTCTGACAGTCAGTGCTTTGAAGTTTTGCTGCTGCACTCTCACATTTAGGTTTTCTTTTATGTATGACTTTACCATAAAAAAACAAAAACTCACACATGGCATGAACGTCTTTTTTTTTTTTTTTTTTTTATCTGTATTTCAAAGAAAGTAATAGGAGGCTACTTCAGTGACTTAAGAGGGGAAAAATAAAAAGGAACAACCCCCCAAAATCAATGAGGATAGGTGCAGGCCACTCTAAGGTCATACAGTATTCATGCAAGGTATAGCTGGGGTGAGTAACTTGTTGAAGAATGTAAAAGCAAAATTAAAAGGAAAAAAAAAAAATCACCTGAAAAAGGGGAGAATGAGGATGAGACAAGAGGCAAAAGCTAGTCCTGATTCAAACAAGATGACTTTCATTCAGTCAGAAGAACTGGAGAGCTTGGCTGTGATAGCTAACACGCTCATTCTTCATCACCGGCCGTGCAACAAAGAGCTGGATTCCATCCATTCCATGACTGATTGATTACCCAACGGACAAATGTTAATTCTTTTCATCGATGCTTTGTCATTGTGAAGAGATCCTTTTCATCTAACACCTAGGGTTTTTTTCCCCCCCTCAGCTTTTTTTTTTTTCCTGATTGTATATCTCTTAACATCCTCTTCTCATTCACCTTTGCAAAACTGTCATGTCTAACAAGATTCTCACAGTACTTTAAATTCCTTTAGTTTACAATTAAAATTGCTAACTAAGTATGTAACAAACCGTGATATTAAATAATACTCAATGATTTAATTTAGTCATCATAATTATACTTAACCTGTGTGCTGTCCTTGAAGGAAATTTTTTCCTAGTTCACAGGAGAAGAATATAAAGGGAGAGAAGCTGTGTGTTTTTTAATAGAAGAAATTGCTCCAGCGCAACTTCACGAGTTTGATCTTACATGTGCCAGTAGAAAATATGCGACTTTGCAGCATAAGCCTAACTGTGGTTTATAAAGTCAGTGAGAAGAGCTAAAAATGTATAAATGCTAATTTCTTTCATTGCTTCTTTTATAATTGTCTTTAGCAAGATTACCCCTGAATTTTGAAAATGTCGGGATCCATAGGGTTTTGGAATGGTGCTGAAGCAGTGCAGGGAGAGTGATGCAGTGCAGATGTGAATTTGGGCTCTTTTCTTCAATGCTTAGTGCTGGATTCCAAGTTGATGTTTTGTTTCTATAATGAATCAAATCAGAAAATGAATCAATATGAATGAAGACGTTTTACTAATGTCAGAAGATATCTCTGTAGGTTTTATATGTCTGTAAAAATTAATTTTCAGTACGGAAAAAAGAAAAATCCCTTTCTGAGTCACAGACCTTTTCAAAATGTGTGTTTGTGAACACGGAATACAGAACTTGAAGGGAGTCATGCCTTTCAAGTATAAGCCTTTATATTTAGTTTTGGGTCTAATGTGGAAGACCTCCAGAGGGCTTTAACCACATATCATTATTTTAAATTTGAAAAATTATGCAGAATAAACATGGTAATTGAAAATTTACAGGATTTTTTCAGTGGCACTTTTACAATGGCATAAAAAAGTTTATTTAAAGGCTCATTGTGTAATCATTTTTGTAATCCTCCCAATAACAAAATACAGTAGCTATAAATTGTGTGGTCAGATCCAGCACACAGAATTTGAATGAGATAGGGGTGTTAAAAGAACTCTTTCTTAAGGAATTTTTCAGTCATTTGTAGAGAAAAATTCTAACTAGCAATGTGATTATATCAGAAAGGCACACAAATAGACCTGTGCCCAATCTAGTTCTTTCCCAGTCTGTCTTTAGAAATACATTTTTTGCCCTTACATAATATAAGAACAGTACAGATAAGCATGGGTGTTCTTAGGAATAGTGAGAAGAAATAAAACAAGTGCTTTTGAGGAAAGTATTTTATTAACTCCAGTAATATGCTAGTTATTACATTTTCCCTTTTTAAATTGAAATATTATTTTTCTTTTTGTAAATTGAGTAAAATATCTTAGTTAAAAGCAGTAGAATATATAACTTATAGCAAATATAAAAATAAAATTCTAAAGCTTTTTTTTTCAGGGATGAGGGTTCTGAAATTTTGGCAGGGGAGAAACACAGAAACCTCTTTTTAAACTAATCATGATATCACAAAAAAGGACAAATTATAATGTTCTATTGATAATTGATGGTTATTTCTTGATTCTCCTATTATCAGGCCAGAACTCATAAAAGTAATAAGTGCCTGTTATTGTTAAAAGTAAATTGTTATTATATAACTAGTATTTTAACACTGCCTATTGCAACTTACAGCTCCTTAATTTTGTCTCTTTCATAGAAAGATATAATTAGTAAATAAATTAGCTTTTCTGCTGAAATATTACTTCAAAAATATTTATGAGCTGTGTTGTCTTTCCATGGAGGCTTGCATGGTAAAAATGTGTTGCAATTAAAACCTGATCTTTGATCTCTTGGTAGTTACAGTTTGGTTTGCTTTCAACGGGTTTTTGCTTTGTTTGGGGTTTTTGTTTGTTTGTTCATGACAAATGAGTTATGCTGATGAATTTTTAGGCTGAATTGACTTGTACCCTAAAATATGATTTGCCATATGACCATTTTTTACCTTAAACTCTCCCTAAATCTTTAACTCCTCCTTCTGTGACCTCTTTGAATATCTCTCCTCCCTCTGAGTATTTTTGGAATCCTCTGAAGAGGAACAAACTGTTACCCGTTGCAATGATATGATCTGTGTTGCCATTCTTAAATCAGGGCTTTTTGCTTTTGCTTTCACATGTGTGAGTGCTTCTGCTGGGACTGCTGAAATGAGAATTTCAGCTGCACTTTGACCTTAATCTGCCAGCAATTTAGTGGAAGTTAAGTTAGACTGAATGCTGCCTTCTCATGCAACCCGCTGTTAATTCATGATTGGAGCAGGAGTGGCACAAAAATAGTTGAAATTTGGAATATTATTAGCTACTTAGAATGCATTGTGTAAATTGTTCTTCTAAAACAAGTGGCTCCTTGCTAAGAGAGTTTCTAGGAAGAGAAGGTGTGTGACTGTTCCCACTGTGCTCAGCACTGCTCAGAGTGATGGGTGGTATTACAACAAGGGCCCTTTGCAAAGATTCATTTTGGGAACGGAGTTACAGGAAGATAATGGTTTGGATGTTTTACAAACTGGGCCTAAAGGTTTTCAAGGAGTTTAGCATGGATATTGTTGGTGAGTGTGCCTACAGGTGAACTAAACACAAAAAGTTTAACAGAAACTCTATTATTTCTAAATGGGAAGGAATAGTGTTTAGTTAAGTTTTCTTGATAATTGTTTAGAAATCTGAATTATGCTTCTTAAAAGTCATAAAAACCCAAATCACATCAACCATAGAATCATAGAATGGCCTGGAAAGAACCTTACAGATCATCTATTTCCAAGCCCCTACCATGGGCAGGGACATCTTTCACTAGACCAGGTTGCTCAGAGCCCCACTCAGCCTGGCCTTAAACACTTCCAGGGGTGGGGCATCCACAGCTTCTTGGGCAACCTCTTCCAGTGCCTTACCACCCTCAAAGAAAAGAATTTTCTCCTAATATCTCCTCTAAACCTACTCTCTTTCAGTTTGAAGCTATTCCTCTTTGACCTGTCACTACATTCTCTCGTAAATAGTCTCTGTCTTTCTTGCCGGCTCTCTCCAGGAGAATTTGTAGTCTTGTGGGCTCCCTTCATATGAATTTCTATCTTAAATATCATCTTTTGTAGGTATCTGCAAGGTTATCTATAATTTAGACTCCAGAGCCAATTAGTTTAATTTAGGACAAAAAACCTTTGGAATTTATTGATGTTTGTTATGGTCGATATAAAATTTTGTAGTGGAATTGGGGTCTCATCATAGGAAGTTTGCTGGGGCCAATCTTTTACTTTGGAGAAAGTGTAATGACTTCAGTGACAGTTTTGCCCACAGAAGGCCTCCCAGACTGGGGCAAAGACTTGAAATATATTCTGAAGTTCATATGACGAAAGCCTATCTTCTAATCATTGCATGTTGTTTATAGCGTGCTGAGAAAATTTCTGATACTGTGAACATCGAATATGTAGAGTGCTTTCATGAATTCCATGGAGACATTATATGAATAACTTTTGCATTGACATGGGTATAAAAATGGGTTTCAGATGTCACTGTGTGCCAAATTTCCAAAAAAAGCTACTAAATCTTCATGTATAATTTCGAGTGTACAATCATTCTCAAATGAAAAAGACAGAATTCGTATATACATTGGCAATCTATGCATGTAAATTGGCAGTTAGCATGCATAAATCCTCAACGAAGTTTTTCTTTCAATTAGACCCTTGTTAAATCCATAGTAACTCCATTAACCTCAGGGGAATTACTTTGGATTTAAAATGCAGTTAAATAAGAACTCTGTTTGACTGCAAGTTCATTTTCTTTCTAAACTATGGTTTGACTGGTAGAGGGAGAACAGTTTTAAAATGAAGGTGACACCTGTTTTCCTGTAAGCATATGTTTGATAATTGATGTTTTTTTTTCTTTAAATAGATTCATCCTGTATGGAAAAGCTACTTTCTAAAGACTGGAAGGAGAAGATGGAAAAACTAAACACAAGTGATCTCCTTGGAGAAATTAAAGGTATCTCACTAGATCAAATTTTAAATGTTAACACATATTTTAAGAAGGGGATTGAGAATTTTTGAAATTTCAGAAAAAAATAATAGAAATAGCTGTCATGACTAGAGGGCTCTGTTCTTTCCAGTCAACTCACCCTGGTTTTTAACGTTTATCTTTGAAATGATGGATGAGTGTGCCAAAAAAATGGACTATGTCACAATCAGTTATAGGCAGCATCAGGGATGTTATCACAAAACACCAGGTTAGCTACATTATTTCATCGATATCAGCCATATATCACTGAACAGAGGAAGAGGAAGAAATGTGGAGTTACCAGTACTTGGTACAGCTGCTTCCCAGTTGCACAAACTGTGTGTAGAAATAACTCTCAGATTATAAAAGGGGCTAATTGTGTCTTTGCTGTTCTAAATCTTTGATTCAAAATTTGAAAAAAAGAAATTGTTTCTATTAATCATCTTATACAGAGAAAGAACAGGTCTAGATAAAGTTTGGGACTTATCAAAATCAATGCAAGATTTGTTGTATATGTGGACAATAATTTCCAGTATTTTCATTATTTTTTGAGCCAGCATCCTAGGAAAAGTGGAATTCATTTGACAATTAAGTACTATGTAGAAAACTTGTAATGTTTCCCCCCACCTATCAATTCTTCCATGCATTTTCTTAGTGAGAAGAAATTCAGTGTTATTGATTAGGCAACAAATTTAATATGTGCTCTTTTTATTTTGTGCTGTGAGAAAGGGTCATAAGGTGTGTTTGAAGAGTACACAAAGTACTCAAGATTTATTTCTCTTCATTTGTATAATTTTATTAAACTGCAACAACAAAGGGATGGAAGTAAAGAATCATGGTCATAATATTAATAAATTTTTGGTGTAAAATTATTTAATGTAAAATATATATATATATTCCATTTGATGAAAATTGATGCTTAGAGATTTAAATTTCCACTGTGGAAATTCAGTATAGTTCAATTTTTTTTTTTTAATTTTATTATACAAGTAGATGAAAGATTGGCTCTTTTTAATAAGTAAGTTATAATTGGTTCCTTCAGGATCAAAAATCTGTTGGATTCTCCTGATTTTTCTGGTAGAATTATGACAATGCATATATGTTAGGCAAGTAAGAAATCCCATAGTAATGTCAGTGACAGAAACATAGCATACAATTTTGCAGGAACATGTGAAAATTGACTGCAATAAAATAAAAAAATTATGTCTTGAAATCACAATCTATTTAAAGCCATATTGTCTCTTAATAGTGTGGAAAACATTGAATGCTAGTTGAATTATTATTGTCCATTAATTGCAAAATATAGCTACTTAGTCTTTAAATAGAAACTACTTGAATGCTATTAGCGAATCAAATTTAAAAGAGGTGGCATCTCTAACAATGCAGAATAATGTCCTTTATTCTTTTATATGGCACAAAATGCTTTCTAATGACATCTCATTGATTGAAAAAGAAAGGTTTGTTTTTCTGGATTTATGTTGTTCCTCCTATTTTCTTAGCATACATGTTCTCTGCGGAGTGAGTGGGCAGACTTCTTGCCTCTCATCCTTTTCTCATCTACCTCCAAAGCACTCTCACTCAGATTTGGAAGAATTCTCAACTACCTTTTCCAGGGGAATAGCCTATTAGCTGTACAAAATACCCCATCAGATTAGGCTGAGCAGATTTCTGTGTTGCTAGTCCCTCAGTCAGTTTCCAAGCCCATTTCCTGTGTATACTATTCTTAAGTGGTCAGAATATCTGCAATATCTGTCCTTGGCTTCCAGCAAGATGTGATGCTGAATCTTCAATGCTGCAGCTGCATTTAATTTTTTTTAAAATAGGATTAACATGGAAGACAAACATGGTTGCTGTTGTCAGGTTGTGCTTTACACTTCAAACATCTTGACAAAGGCATTGGTGTTATTTTATAGATGAAAACTAGATGCAGAATTAAACAGCTGGAGTAGGGACAGGTCTGAACTTGGAATCCTTTCCTTTGGGATCCCAAATCCATGGCCTAAGCACGGTCTCCAGGCTGGTCACCTCTGAGGCAATAAAACCATTATTAACCCAATAGTCTGGTATAACTCCTATTAACATTTTTGTACCATAAAACAGCTTAGAAAGGAAAAAAAACCCAACACAAACAAATAGCAATCTAGCACATGGCAGCATGAAAAACCTGATTATATGAGAGAAACAAAGCAAAGTAGGGGGAAGCATACTTTAAAATAAATCCTTTCATTGTTAAGGTGGTAAATTTCATAATCATTAAGTTAATTTTTATAGTGATGATTGAATTTCCAGCAAGGTAACTGGCAGGTATTCTGGGGTCTGAAAGAATTACGTTTGAAAATCTGTTGTCCTGGGGAGGTCAAATATATTTTTCTTTAATTTTCATTAGATTTGATTGAATTGCCCTTGTGCAGAATTTCTGCTCATCTTACTGAAAACCTAACTTAAAGACATGAAGTGATGCAGTAAAAACAAATAAATGAGATCAGTAGGGAAAAAAAAATCCTGATTATAAGAAAGCAAGGTGTGGTCCTGTGAGGAGCTGCTCTTTGCACTAACTGTTACTGGGAGTTGTTTATTTTAGAGAGAAGGCGTTGTTCTCACTAAGGATAACCTGAGCACATATTCTTCCTCTGTGTCTGCACAACCACAGCCCTCCCCCTTCAGTGAAAGACTGGCATCTTGGTTGTGGGAAGGCAGTTCACTAAGAATCAGTGCCAGAAAAAAAGGATGAAAGCAGGAAAAAAAAAATGTACCACTGACACAAACTGTTTCTATTCATGTTTGGGAAGCACACAGACAAGAAGAAAAGATAATTGGCTGAGAGAAACAAATAAAAACGGTATTTTCTTGCTTTACCTTCTATATTTAGAACACAATAGTGTTAATCAAGATATAATTATAAACTATATCTATTAATTCAGACAATAGAGGCCAATACAAAAGTAACAAACAGTGAGTAATTCATTTTTTCTCAGTGTGGGATTGCTCCTGTTCACAATTACTCTTGCATAGTGTGCTCCACTTGTAAAATTGCTTTTTTTCTGAGTTTCTTTATTAGGATTTCAGTTATTGATAATGGTCCAGATTCTTCCTTGAATTCCAGCCAAACAAGCCATTGACTTCAGGGAGGTTGCATGAAACTGAGGAGAATCTGGCAGAATGCTTTGTAGCCAAATTCCAGTGGTTAAATAAGTCTGCTTGTTCATTTGATATGTTTATAAATGAAACACATAGGTCAAATTTTCAAAGGTCTCTGAAGCACTTGACCTGAGTTTAATGCCTTGCTCACCTGGAAAAAAAATCCCCCAGAGCTGCCTGTGCAAATCATTTGATTGTATGCTATCTGCCAGGACGTGCATGTAAATAGATTTATTTAAGGTATACAAGCAATTTGTTAGGCTTACATCTGGCTTTTGCAGTATTTGGTTTCTTTTGTATAAAAATTAGGATCAGGAAATACTTTTCATTCTAATTGTTGTTATTATGTATTTGAATAAACAAAGTGAGGCAGGGTTCTTTTCTTTAATTCCAGATATTTAGGTGCACAGAGTTCTGTCCTCATCCTCCCTCACTGCATTTATTTTCTGTTGTTTGGTTATCTAGTTTTTCTTCAGCAGCCACAGCTAGGCAGAGTAGCATCATTTATCACTATTCAGAGTCTGTTTTAAGTTTTCTGTTTCTGCTCCAAATATAAATCTCTGGAATAGCACAGTCTTGCATGCATCAGACAGTTGTCCTACTGAAATAGCCCGCAGTGGTCTTTCTCAGCATGCAAAGTCTTTGAAGATCAAATAAGAAAGGTCAGTCTTTAAGTAACTTAAGCAATGATGTTATCGTGAAAGGGTCAGAATTGGTCTAGCAGCCTTAGAGGAGAGTGACTCCTGGGTCAGCAGCTCCTGGGCTGCAGGTTAGTCCTCTGCCTTCCATTGGTGGTGTTTACAACTGGAACTCTCTATATTTATAGGCATTGTGACTTGAATGTCACATGCTGTCTTTGTACAGTAGGCTCTATTTTGGGGAGGTGAGTGATTGATGTCCGTGGCTTTATCCAACACAGAAGGCTCTTTCCATTATGCTTGCCCTGCTTATCCCTTCTCCTTTTATATTTGCTGCTTTATTAATAAGAGTCTAACCCCCTTGTCTTGTGTGACATGTGTGTGTTTAATGGCCTCAAAATATCTGGGTAGGTGGGAGGCAGCATTCCTGTTTCCTAGGAAAAATTGAATTTGGTAGAATGAAGCAACTTCACCCACTTGGTAGTCTCCTTGTAGGATATCCATGAGCAGTTTTGGAAAGGATATTTGTCCCTGGTATGAGAACAGGAGAGATGTGAGGAGGTGTTTTCTAGGACCCTTTTTTGTGTGTATTAATGACTGGAAGAGGACAGTGAGGAACAACTGTTTGAATCTAGTAATTTAACACTCTCCATTTCTGGAATAGTCTTGGAAAGAGTTGTGCATGAATGAATCCTTGAGAAAGTTGTGGCTTTTACAGTGAATTAATTTTTTTTAAAAAAAAAAAACATGCATGATTTACAAAACATTTTAAAATGTTATTTTTTGCTTCTATTTTAAAAATTTGCCTTTACAGATAAGCTTTCAGGTGTTTCTTGCTGCATCATATCAAATGTGAAGTCCATTTTGAGGAAAATAAATCTGTTTTCCTTTAGCCCTGATCAGCGCCGTAGTCTGAATTTGCAGTAATTATTTTTCAGTATAATTGCTGAAAATTCTTTCTCATAAAGTCTAAGGGCATATAACAGTCTGCCTCATAAATATGTATAAATAAATATATATAAGTCTTATATCACAGAGGCACTCAGAGGTTTTTAATTATGTCACTTTGTATGGCTATAGACATTTCAAAGCTCTCCTTTGTGCTCTCTGTTATAAACATATTTTATTTCTTTTGAAGTCTGTGTGATATACATACTAGCAATTAAAAACCCAGCTCAGGCTTTGAGACACAAGGTCTTCTTAATTAAAACTCAAACAAAAGCTACAAGCAGAAGCCCCACTATATGATTAAGGTCTAAAGTGTTATGATACATTAGAATCATTGTTAACTGTGAGGATTTAAAAAATCAATACACAGGAAAAAGAATCAACTGGTTCCAATTAGTGAAACCAATGAAAACATCCAACAAAACAGCACAGCCCAGAACCCCTACACCCAAATCCTCAAGAAATTGGTCCTGATTAGGAGTATACCACAGGCTAGAAAGGTTTCTCATAATGAATTTATTGCCATGATCCAATGAAGTGTTATATTTAGCTTTGGGTTGGAGCTCTGCAGATCAGAGCAATACTTTTGTTTTGCCAGTACTCCAGCCAGTAGCACTTTGTGTAACATAGCACGAGGGCTGTGCTTCCAAGTCTAACCTGACCTTCTAAATTAAGACATTTGAATGCCTGAATATTTCATAAACACTTTCAACAGTTAATGTTTGCATGCCCTTTAGTCAGATTTGCTTGAAGAACGTAATGGATTCCAAAAATAAAAATATTTTGGTTTAACTTTCCAAGTCCCATTGTATCAATTTGTTATGGTCAAGATGCCAGCACAATTAGACTAATGACCAGTGTGGAACACATTAAACTATATTCTCTTATGCCTTCTTGACCATTTATTTTTAATATGAAATGTGTTTCTTCAGATTCTGGATTTTAACAGACATACCCCCAGCTGTAGAGACAGAGGATAGTTCTGTGGAGGAGACTGGACTTCTCAGTGTACATAGTGCTAATGTTTAAATTATGTACATGTAAGTCTTGGCAAGATTGAAGCGGTGTTTGTCATATTAGAAAAAGTCAAACATTTTTTGTTGCTCTAGTCTTTTGGTGAGAGGGTTGTATTTCAGTAGCACCTATCACAATCATGCCTGCTTCTAATGTTGAAAGTTAATGACTATTGCCATTTCTAGTTCTTAAAACTCCAGAACTATAAATTACACTGTAATCCACTTTTCACATAAATCAAGTTTTCCATATTGTTGAATATATTTTATAAGAAACGTCAAGCAGGATGCATGCCCTTTAGTTCCAGGCACACAATGAATTTTTTACTTACTGGAATCACGGATATCTATATTTTTTTTAACCTTATCAGTGTATATTTCTAAGCTTAACTATTCAGAGGTCAATGTATGAACTCTGTATTACACTGAAATAAATATGACAGCACATTTCTATTCTGAATTTTGTGAAATGTGTCCCAAATAATGTAGTAAGAAATAGTATCAACTCTTCATGGGAAAAAAGCAATAAGATGGATAATGATGCTAATAATAAGGAACTGAAGCAGCAGTACATTTCTTCTGCGCATTAGAGTAGACTGCCTTCTGGAATGCCATGCATTCTTTATTTTTACAATTAGTGACAAGAAAATGTACGGCATTAAAATGTGTTTGTTTTCAAATACCATCTAATTATATTTTTTAGCAGAAAAGAGTTTGACGATAAACTAAAAATTACAAGTTGGTTTTCTCCACTTTTTCGAAAAAAAATTGTTGTTTTCCTCTGTTGGGAGGTTGTTTTGGTGGTGCATATATCTATATATTGATTTTCAGTATATCAGTCATCGCTTTCTGTAATAAATACAGAGCTTTAACTGCAGTAGAAAGGCTTCTATGTTGAAGAATGTATCATTACTTGGAACTTAGTACCTTCTCTTCTGAAAGTGGATGCCAGTGGCAATTTGCCTTTTGACTCCAGTCCCAGTTTAGTCGCCAATGAAGTTTCTTACCTTTAGCAAAATAAAACTCTTACTGAAGATAAATATACAATCTCATATGGAAAAGAAAGTGCATTTGTAGGAGTTTGCACTGCTAAAACAAAAGTGGAAGCTCCATTTCTTGTGCTCCATCAAGCTTCAGTGCTTTCAGCTTTTTATTGCTGTAGACTTAAAAAGTCAAATTCTAACAAATTGATGAATGTCAATAGGCACAGAACTGAAAGGTCTGAAATTTTCTGGTCAATTTGGATTCTGTGGAAACCTCTACATCTACTTTTATCAGTCTTTTGTTATGGGTGAACTTTAAGTGTCAGATATAAAGATCACACTGTCCTGCAGCATTCTGTCCCTGAGCAGTGTTCAGCCTGTGGAAGGGTATAAGGAAAGGGCAAATATACACTAATATTTCCTCAGTATACTCTTCCAATGTCCCACGAAATATGATTAATGGGTTGCTTGATTCAGAGGTAGTAATTCGGGTTTAATGACCCTTGATAGAATTATCATCTATGAAAATGTCCAATCACTTTTGAACCCTTTAACAGAGAGCTGCAGTGTCTGTGGGGATAAGCTCAGCAGTTAGCAATATGCTGTGTATTTGCACCTAGTACCTTGCAGGTGTCCCCTAGATCTTAGAATGGATATTCTTACAATGAGCTCTTCCCTGTTCATCTTCTCTGTCTCTTTTCCAGGCTGAAAAGTAAAAGAAATATTTATTTTTTCTTTATATGAAAGCTGTTCTGCACTCTGGCCACTCTTCAGCCTTCTCTGCTGTTATTTTGGAAAGAACTCTCTAGCACAAAAAATCACTTTCTGAGCAACATCAAACTTTGGCACTGAATAACAAGAACCTTTTTGGCAGTCCTCTTCACTTTCAGCTGGTTTTAAACTCCATTTCTGAATAGAAAGTTGAGACTTGATGTGTGGATATTGTTTAGTAATGAGGATGTCCTGATGATACCAGAGATATCTGATTTTTTTTTTTCTTGAGAGATACGTAAAAACACCTTACTGGGAACTTGACAAGCTGTGGATCCTGAGGCGAGTCAGAAATGTCATCTGTAAGACTCAAGGCACATAGCATTAGTATTGAGAAAAAAAAAAATTAAGTAGGAGCACATTTAGTAACTCTCCTGAAACTGAGAATAGCAAGAACATAATGTGCAACTTGACACAGCCATGGCCTCAAAAGCCTAAGCTCAATGAGGAATAGAAGAAGAAATACAAGAAGGGTTGTTCTTGTCCCCTCTAAACAAGTTGACCTTTCAGAAGAGGTTAATTATCACTGCTTTTTTCAAGATATCTTGATTTGTTTAACTGTGTCACCTCACTTAGGATCTGACCAATGACATCTGACAGTTTTCTGCCAAAGGGCAAATTTAGGCAAACTGGGCTCATTTTCCTTGTTTTCACCTCCTTCTGCCAACATTAAAGTGATTTCAGGCTAATCATGATCTCCTTACTCCAATCAGGTCATTCACAATACTGTCCCCTTACTTAGTGAGCGAATTGATATCAATTCACTATGTTTCTTCTGTTTCTCCCTCAGATATTTATGTTGGATTAAAGTAAATAATTTACCTATTTTCCTCCCCATCCAATTTTTTTGTTTTGTTTTGGCATGATTTGTCAATTGAGAAAATTTTCAAAAATGTTTTAAAGATGAAGTTCCATCAAACAATTAATGTGATTATATGAATTGTAAAGAAAATAGAGAGATGTATTGAAATAATTTCCATAGAAATTTATCTGAACTGAGGAAACACAAATCTATTAAGGATGTAGCCTGCCCTGATCCCATGAGTTCATTGTATGTATTACCCTCTGTGATAATAATATTAATAGATTGATAGACAGACTGATCAGAACTGCTTCTTTGTCATTAGGTCTCACACAGAAACCATGTTATTATGGACGTATCTCTCTTACCCTTTTTTCTTTAAATGGCTGCTAGTTTAACCCACATATCCTAATATCTGACTTAGTCTTTATTGATATATTTTTAAAAAGTTCAATATTAGACATATTGTCCTAAATGTTCTTGAAGAGTTATCCAAGATTAAGCTGACACCTGTTCAATAGCTGCTTAAAATTTGTTGCCCCATAGATATCGGTAATGAGAGGTTAACACACTCATGTTGGGAATGAATCCTCATGTCTATTAAGATTTGTTTGAACAGGTTTCTATCACAACAGGTGCACAATTACTTTATGAGTAAAATATTATCAGCCTTCCAAATTAGCCAGGGCAAAATGCAAGTTGTCTGATTAAATAATCAAACCCAATACTTAAAATGCACTTGATTTCCACAGGAATTTTAAGATGCTAAGTCCCAGTCTATCAATGGAACTGTGATTGTTTGCAGAATGCAAGTAGCAGCTTGTAGAGTATCCTGTTTGGTATGTTTTACATAATTCACCCTACATTATACAACACAAAACCACTGGAAAAGCATATAATAATGAGTTTTACTTCTAGTAAAACAATTTTAATCTTCCAATGAAGGTATTATATTGTGCATTAAAATCAGAAAAAAAAAAGTGGGCCTCTAATGGAAAATAGTTTGAAAGTGTTCTACATTCAATTAGGAGGCACATCAGCTTGGAAATACAAAACCCAATGTTCTTTTAAAATAATTTAGTTTATGAAGAGGGAGGGACTAGGGGAAAATCCACTGTGTCTGAAGTGCAGCTTGCAGTGTGGAGATCGCATATGTCACCAGTTACTGAATAGCTTATTAAACACAGTAATTCAGAGCCCCAAGAAATGAGCCAAATCTGGAGCAGTAGGTTCACCACCAAAGGGAAACTCAGCAGTGCAGCTGTCAGGCACAGATTATATACAGGTAACTGTTTGTTTTCGTATCTGAATCTGTTTGTCAATCAAGGAATGCTGTGAATCAGGAGATGGGATCTCAAATACAAAACCACAAAGTCAGAGACAGCATCTGGAGGAGCTCCAAGCCACAAAAATTAGGGAAGAAACACAGAGGGAACAAAAACAGTAAATGCTTGCATGGATTCTGCCTCTATATACATTGAATTTAAATAATTGTGTTGATACATCAGTAATAATAATTGCTGATAAAAATTATAGTCCTTATTTTGGGCAGCAATATGTTTTACTAAATGTGAAATTAAATGCAATTTGTATTAATTAGGGATAATATGAAAGTGTGTAAGCGGTTGACATTTCCGACATTTTTAAACACACTACTATGTGTGAAGATAGATCTTTTGCATTTGTTTTGACTTGGAAATGCTGTGGATTGATATATACCCCCAAAGTATTCTGTTGACATAAGATCCCAGTTCTAACCCCTGAGTTCAGAAAATTATTTATAGTTCACTCTAGTTTGGAATTTGGTTTTGGGATTTGATCCTTGATGTAACGGTTTAATAGACAATTGTAGTTCTCCCTGAAAGCTGGATTGCACCCTTAGTACAGATACTCAACCAAAATCTGCTGTCAGTTTGCAGGTGGCGTACTCAGGTTGTAGGATTTAAGAAGTCAGTGTAGTGAATAGAGATGTTTTATGTAGACTTACACAAATAAGTTGTTTTAAACATGGGGAAACCTACAGACATCAAATCTCTATTGGTAACATCAGAAGAATACAAACAGGTTTATTAAGGAAGGTAAAGTAAATTAAATGGACATAGCTGTTCTGTGGTTTGTTTTTCCCAAATTCCTTAAGAATGGCAGAGTGTGTTTTAACTTGTAATTGAAAGTTTTACCTTCTCTGGCTTCCTCTGGTGCCAAGATTCATTTGCTTATGGATTTTTGGGATTTCTGCAAGAGTCCCAGCAAGACTGGGGATGTTCTTTTAGGGGCTTTATAGAATAGAGGTTTCCTACTTCAGGATTTTTAAATTAATTAACCCTCCTATCCAGTTTTTTTTTTTTCCCCTGTTTTCTTCTTCCCCTCCCAGGGGTTATACGGTGTGACTTTGAGCCCCTCAGACTTCAGCCAAAGACAGGGTGCCCACTTCTGAAGAATAAGGGTTTTTCTAAAAAGCAATACTTAATCCTATCAGCTTAAGGTCTGCCACTTTTCAAGATAGCAGTGATTGAAAAGGCATTTTCTGTCTCTGCATATTCTCACCAAACATATCCCGCCATCAGATAGATATCCACACTTGGTGCTAAGAGTGGGACACAGTGGAAATTCTCCCTCTGCTGACCTGGAAAAATCATAGTCAGTCTCCATGCGTGCTAAAGTTCATTTAAATTAATAGGTAGGTGAAGTTATTCTCCCACTTTGCCTCTTCCTGTCCCCTTCCATGTGTATTTTACTCAAAAGCACTGAGAAAACTCTTTTCTGAACTATAGTTACAACTAGTGAAAAGGGTATGGTGATCAGCAGCAAATAACCCGTGACAAAATATAGGAGTTAATTGCTCATCAGCTGAGTCTGCCATAAAAATTCACATTCTGACATCAATGTCTGTAAAATATCTAAATACATTTTAAAAAATAGAAATTAATATAAAGTTCAAGTTTGGAACTGAGCGACAACTGAAGATTGATGTACTGAAAATGAATGGGTTTTAACTTGTTTTAATGAAATAGTCTTCACAAAGAACATAATTGTTTTTTCCAAAAGTTGATTAAGCAACTGAAGGTTACTTTTCTTAAACTAAATTAATACTTAAAACCATAATGAGTTCTTCATTTAGGATTTATTTTTAGTAGGGAAAAAATGTGAAAGAGTGTATGTGACTGTTGCCTTATTGTTGCATTTTAATGTATTCATTCATCCTGTTATACAAGCTGGTTGTCTCATGCAGACTTCTGTCTGTATATGTTGAGTCCATGATAGATCTGAAGCCATAGGCTTAGCTTTACTGCAGGTTGATGATGTCCCCTAAATTCAGGACATTTAAGGTACTCTAGAACAGAAAAAGCTCATTTTTGCTATGCCATATCGAGCCAAGTCTCTGAGTAGGAAATTGAAAATTTGTAAGTGAATGCAGTCCACGCCACTTGGAAGTTACCAAAGTGCTACTGAGTTCTAGAAAGTGATATCTAAATATCCTATGTCCTCCAGAAGTCCTTCAACAATATTTCTATTTCTGTTTCTGTTTATTTTAATACCCTGAAACAGCAAAATATGTTGATGGTTATACTTTGGATGTTGTGGTAAGAATGCGGTTGAAAAGTTGTTTTGTGCTAAGATTATTACCTGTGTGAAACTCCGAGTGAGCAACTTTAGGTTTTAGCCTAAAGCTGTCCGCCCTAAGCCTAAGGTGCACAGACCATCACATAGATCCAGGTTCTCATGTCCACTTGTTGGTGCTGCACAACAGAAAAGTAAATAAAATACTTCTGTGTTAAGGGAAGACAGTTGGCTAACCTATAGGTATGAATTTCCATAGGAGTAAAACAAATCTTATTAAAAAAATCATCCAGTACTCTATTTAAAGGGCTAAAGTTGCTATAAAAGAACTCAGAGAAAAAATAGAAAGGAGATCTTTGGCATAAAGGGGAAAACAGCAAAATACCTATTTGATTGCAGGACTAATCATAAATGCAGACACAGGAATGAGGAAGAACAGGGAAAAGTCATACTTTTGCACTAATATTATCTCTACCCCTGACTAATTTCAGTTCCAGGGATTTCCAGATCCTGGTGGGGTTTGTGTATTTTGAGTCAGTCAAATAGATTTCTCTTCTCTCTTCCAAATACCTGCTCAGTCTGCCCTTTAACCTATAGAAAGCTGTGAGCCAGCAACATCATTTAAAAAGACATTCCATGGCTCTAGAGTCCATTGTGGGAAGAACTACATCAGGAACAAATTGATTCCAAACTTTTAAGGTAATGTTATGTGATTCACACACATTTATCTCATTTTTAAAAATAGTTTAAGATGCCATCTGAGTCAATAGGTCTTAGATGCTTCAAATGTTTTTGTAAACCTGACCATAGGGACATTTGCCTATATCCCTATATATAGGGTAAGAGGTCTAAATCTCTTAAAAAACCTGACATAGAGACACCTAAATCTGAGAAATCCCTTGGAAAAATACCTGAGATCTTTGCAGGTGCAAAGAGATTGAAATTTTGATTTAAAATTTATTTAAAATTCATAGAGAGGAAATAACCACAAAATAAATTGCTTAAGCTCAAAATTATTTTGCAGTCACAATTAGCCTTCATCTAAGCTGCCATTATTTCAGCCTCACTGAAGCAACTTCTGAGAAACAGGTCAGATATATTGCATCAAGTTGCAATAGGTGTGTTCTTCCAGACAAAACCCATTTTTTTAAAATAGGACACTTAAAAGAAAGATCATTAACTTTCAAATTCATTGATAATAGTCTCAATTGGTTTTGAAAATCTGATTTCCCTGCTCCTGCTTCAAGTTTTCTGTTAGAGTGTCCTGTTAGGAAGGAAAAATAATGCTGAAATTGTGAATAATAAATAATATAAAATAAAATAATAAAAATGCAACTTGGACAGTATTAAGTTGTCTTAAGGAGGGAGAAACAATTAGAGGATCCTGATTTCTTTAATATATCCCAAGTCTATTCATAATATGTTGAACTAGAGTGCTGTTATAGCAGAATTCAAAACCTCTTAGTATTTTTCCTACATATTCCAAGTGCTTCAAAATGTATCGTGAATCATTGTAGCATTGTGCTTAAAGTATTGTTAAATTCATGCCTTTGAATATTGGATTATATTAAGACTTTTGAGCAGGCAATGTTTATGTTTCCTTTCTCAGTGATCCTGCTTGAGTGATAGTACCTATGAAAAAAATAGCATGATACCACTCTGGGTCTGAGAAGAACTTAATTACCAAAGACCCCGTAGCAAAGGGCTGTGTTAAATGTTTTGGTTTGTGATCAGCTAGGTATACAAATAAATTGAATTAAGGAAAATTCTGACTGCACTTTTAGTCGCTTCTGAGAGCCATCTGGCTAAACACACTCATGCTTGTGGTTAGAGTATAATTATTCCAGAACACTCTAGGAATATGTGTGGAACTTCAGCCTGAAAATGTAGGCCACCCCATTTGTGCTCTGGTTAATGTGATTTAGGAGGTTTTTCTCTAGTTAGGAAACTTGTCTGATAATTTTGTAGCGTATTTACAGGAGTACAACAAGCTGGTCGTAGAATTCTAATTTGCTCTGGAATGCATTATTTTAATTTACTTATTTATTTATAAAATAAACCTTCAGGAAACAAGAGCACAGTTTACTTGTTTGGTTTTTGTTTCTCATACTGCAATGAGGTTGTGGTTATTTCAAAATATATAAGATAATTCTTATTTGTAGAATTAATATGCTTTGCTGAATTGGTTTTACAGATTGTTAGGTTGTGTGCAGCAGATAAGTAGCACTTTCAATTTATAATTCTTTGATTATGAACTAAATTTAAAATAATATTCAGATTTACAAGCCTGAAGCTGCCAATTTTGACCACCTAATGCCATTATTAATGAACATATCAATGGACTTCTTTCAAAGCCTGATGAAATGAGTGTAAATCCTTCAACTCACTTCTCTGGGCAGATTCTAAATGTATAAAATGTTGTTGCTTTTCCATACATATCAAAGGCTTTTGACTAAATTGTCTCTTCTCAGATGAGGTAGGAAGTTTCTTCTTTACAGCTTCTATGATAGACAGGCTATGCTAATGTCCTTGTTTTGCAATAAACTTTGCTTCTTCATTACTTATCACCAGAGGCAATAAAAATCTTCAGAGGCAAATATAAGTTTTTCATTGATATACTTGTTTGTATTTGTAAGACATGAAAGATGAACATGTAATTAAGATCAAAATTAAAATTTATATTTAAAGTATATAAATCTTGCAGTACTAATACTCCTCATATTTATATTTAGACATTTCTGAGTAGTGTAGCTAATAATTACTAACTAAAAACTCATGGAAGTAACTTATTTAACAAGATATAAAAAGTAACTGAAAGACATCAGAAGTCAGAGTACATTTCACAGGGGCACATCTCCTCTCCTGTGTATATTGTGCATTCTGGATGCAGCAGAAGAGATGCATTTGGGTTACAATTTTCAGCATAGGAAAAGAGTCAAGATTCCTGGAGTGTTCTGGACTGTGATCCTCAGTGTCAGCATTAAGGCAAATAAGCCCAAATAGTTGAGTCCAAATATGTAAATCAATTAGCCTGTTAGTGGGAAAGCTCCAGTGGCACCTATGGAAAAGATCTCTACCCTTCTTGAACCCACAGAGAAAAGCACAAATTCCTGTCCTTGCCCACGTAGCCCTTCCTGGCACACAGGTGGATCAGATTCACTGCATTGGGCTCCTTAACACTGGATTAGCCCCACAGAAAGACACAGTGAGGAGATGTGGGTTTTTTCACCTGATTTGCCCGTGTCCAGCTGTAGAATTACACACAAAAGCTGTGTGAAGTTCAGCTGTCCCTTTCTATTGCCATCACCCCATGGATGTATTAGTAGACCTTAAAGTGTAAAGCATTCCTCACTACTTAAAGAGAAAACTCACATTATTTCTGCAAATACTGTGGCAAAGAGCAGAAAAAAAAAATTAAATCCTCCTTTTCTGTAGCTTGCTCTTTAAAACTGAAAACTTGATTAAAATATGTAATACTTTTTTACCTTTCATTATTAATTCATAGTTCAGACAATGGAGAAGACCAAAAAACACCAAACAAGGTCTTCTTTTACATCATGAACCCTTTTTGAATTAAAGGCAAATAATCAGCTAAAGAAATCACAAGTAACTAGCTCCTGTTAGGTAAGGAAATTAATGTAATCTAATTCACATGAGCTATACTCATCAAATGAGACATTAAGCGAACTTCCTCCAAACTCAGCTTCCTTCCAGCCACTTTTATGCATGTACATATACAATTCTCTTTCCAGAATAAGATTAGATAGCACAGATATTCACTTTATCCCTGTGTGATTGAAGATACAAGTTTTAATTGGGGGACTCTTCCTTCTAAATAAGTGGGTTTTTTTACACTTGCATGGGAAGAAATACTAGTTTTAAAAGAATGAAAAATTGTATAGATCTTGAAATTCTATCATGTTTACAAAATGAAAAAATAAGAACTGTAGCACCTAGAAATCACTTCTTAAAGTTTAAATTGCCTATGGAAAGAAAATTACTTTTATCCAGCTGTGTGCTGTTAGGAAAAAAAAACAATAAATGAAATGGAGTAATTTCAAAATCAGTCCTGAATTCTCCATCTAAATTTGTTTCTTCAGCAAACTCCTAATTTTTAGTGTTCCTTGATAAGGTCCTACTTATTCCAGACTCTCAAAACTGTACTTCCAAAGAAGACACTACCTATGATTGTACATAAGCAAAAGAAAGTCTCATTTCACATCTAAAAGAAGATGTTACAAAAATTATGTTGTATTACACATTTTACTGCAGTGTTTTATATGAATATTAGAGATGGGCTAGCAGTCATATATCCAATCCTCCCCATCAAGACACAGCTGCAAATATTAAAAATAAAATATATTTTTCTTATTTTCTGGAAATGAAATTTATGTATTTTCTATTGAGTTTAAACATCTAAATCATTGCTTAATTTAATTAAGATACTGTGAGACTACTAGTGCAGCAGAACATCATTCATCAAATATTAGGAATCAGAAGGGAAAAATAAAAATTGAAAAAATTATCCAGAAAACAAAATAATGTTTAGGAAAAAAATGCCATTGTATTGGAGTTCCTCAGAAGCTGGTGTAAAATATAAGGCAGTATTTCTCTGTGTGAGCACTTCATTCTCAGTTTTACATCTGTAGTTTCACATTAAGCTATAAACAGCTCATGGAGAGAGTTTAATTCGGAAAAAAACCCTGCATTTAAAATATCTAATACAGTTTTTTATGCCAAATGAGGCTGTGAGGAAAAAGCAGTCTCAGACCTAAACCTGGGATTTTAGTAATTTTTCTACATGTCTAATATAGTGAGTTTTCTAGAAACCCTTGTGAAGTTTTTTTAACTTCTATTTGACAAGTCTGCTATTGATAATTACAAAATTCAGCCAAAGCTGATGAAATTATTTCTGTGTTTTAGGCCAGGTTCAGAGATAAAATAATAGAGAAGGTGAACAACTGGCTTCACTTAGTGTTTATGGGAACATGGGGATCAGCTCTCAAGCCATTGTAAATACAGGGTCTTTCTGTTGAAGTTTTTGATCTACATGTGTGTGTAGATAATGTGAAAGGAGAATAAACCTGCTGAGTTGTTAATTCCAGTGTAATGAAGAAACAACAAGCATTGTGAACATCATAATTACTGAGGGACTTGATTTTTCTGCTATTTATATTTGTGTCCCATTATCAGAAGGAAAAACTCTGGTTTCTTCATTTCCCTATGAGACTGCCCATTTTCCTATGTGGCAACTTAAATCCATGTAGGACTATTGGGTTGGAGTCAGTTTTACAGTTCTTGCAGATGAGAAAAGCTAAACACTTAACTTTTAAACATGTTTATGACTCTCATCTTCTTGAGGAAGACATTATTTTCATCTGCGCTTTTTGCTTGTGCTTAATGTTCTCTGATAGACCAATCTTGTGCTTTTTTCACTTGCAATCTTCGTGTCCAGAAGAAAAGCTGGTAGACATCACCCATTTGGGGATGTTTGCACAGAGAAGGTTCTGATCCTGAAAGTTTATTCCTACTATGACATTTAAGTATTTTTGCTATCCGTATTAGCACAGTTCCTGATATCTCAGTGTGGATTCTTCTACAGAAGAGGAGCTGGTGTAAAAGTAAATGATAGTTAGAGTTTGTTTGTTTGTTTGTTGGGCTTTTGTCATTTCACTTTCAATATCTCCTTTATCTTGATCTTTTTTCTAATATGCTGTTTCTGTCTGTTATTTACCCCACAAATAAAGTTTATAATTGTTCTTGTTGTTATCCTCAACATAATACCCTCCTCCATTTCCCCCTCCATGATCTAGGGAAGCACTGTCATCTGGATTTAAATAGGAAAATCTGAAGCCGAAGGTCAGGATATTTTTTCCAGTTCTCAAGTCCTGAGTTAGTACATTAAATGGACAGACTATCTTCACTTCCATTTGTATTTTTTTTTAACTTTGAAAGCACAGGAATTGAGTATTATAGTCTATAATAATATTAATAATGACAATTTTGCTCTCTATATAGCACCACTGTGTTAATTTTATTTTGATGTGCTATGCCCTGAGCTACAATCTTCTCAGTTAAGGAAACAAAACTACTAATTTTTCTCTTTATCTTGTATTTTAGTGTTTGTACAGATTACTCACAGCCTGTGGCCTCTACTACATCATTATATTCTAACTCAACAAGAACAGGTTTGCTACAAGTTTATAGCTGAAATGTATAATATACATTTCTCTGTTTATATCCAGAAATATCACATTTTTCTGCATAGACACTGAACAGCTCAAATTAAGTATATATGAAGCTTTTCTGAACCTACTGAAAGAACTAAACCATTCACAACCATATGTCTATCTGCTGCTGAAAAACCCTACAATAATTTATTAAAAAATCATTATCTATCTTCTATATGCACATGTGTATACACACTCAGTGTGTACTTTTAATATTATTTGGAGCATAAATTTACAAGTTTTTCCAGATTTGAGAGAAATTCTAAGAAATGAGCTAAAGTGGATTTTCTTTATTTTTAATTTTTTTTTTTTAAATAGAAGACAACAGTAAAATAGAATTGTATCTGTGAGATAGTAACAAAATCTCTAAATATATTTTAAGTCCTCCAAGGCTTATGTCAGACAGAGTTGTTCTTTTCATGTGTTTAGAAGAAAGGAAGGAGTCCAAGAGATTTGTTGGGATTCTGCTTTCTGCTGGGCACCAGTTTGGAGGAGGGGGAGGTTGAAGCTCTGGCTAACATCACATTCTTTCCTGCATTCCTGGCATGGATTACATTTTAGGACTCAACTGTAGATTCACCACGTTGCTTAAAATGGTGCAAAGTTTCATTGTGCTGCTCCATGAGCTGAACAAGGACTTCTCAGTCCAAACCTTTGCCTAGCACCTTCCTTTGGCAGCTGTGGAGTAACTTGGGAACAGTTTCTGCTGTCCAGTCACTGCAGTATTTTTATTTTGCATGTATTGGTTTATTTCAGTTGGAGCTGTTGTGAAAAGCAGTCAAGGAAGAAAACCTCTGAATATAAGATATTGCTCAGGAAACACTTGAGAATTACTAAGAAACCATTCAGGAGCAAAAAGCCCAGTGAACATGTGAGGAAAAAAAAAGTTATTTGAAGGAGCAAAGCTAAGGTCCAAGCATTTGCTGGACATAGTATGGCAGGTAAGCCTGCCTCAGTTCTCATCAGGTGATGGTAAATCTTTAGGGGAATCATTCAGCTGGATTACTGTAGACACTCTAGTGAGTTTTTTCTCAATGCAAAATAAATGTTTCTGTGATTTGTGACATCTCAAGAAGGGATAAATCCATCAAATCCCTTTGAGAAGGGAAAAACAACGCAGCAGGACACTTCAGATGGTTGGATAGGATTCAGCTGAACCTGAACACTCAGAGGTGCCTGTGAGGGCCTCCTAACTCTATTCCAGCTCAGTGTCAGGCAGAGATCTGGATGTGTGAAGGGATGAGAGCCTTGGGATGAGTCAAACTCAAGGGCAATAGGTGCAGGACCCCAGTGCTGGCTGTGAGCTCAGCTCACCCAAAGCCAGGGAGGTGATTCTGGGATGGAGAGATCCTATCCTTGCCCTTACCTGTCTATGGGCACAATGAAGGCCTTGCTGAGTTGTTTATATATTCACATAGCTGTTCAGCTATTTTTTGGCTAATCTAAGGAAGACAGGACCATGATAAGTATAGGAATGTTTTAAAAGTCTGCTGTTTTGCAAATTGTATGAGTCTCAAATTGCTCCCACCTAAGGAATTGCTGCAACATGTGAGGTTTAGTGTATATGGAATCAGGAGAAAAGTTGTAAAGTTTTCTTTACAAAAAAATCAGTAAAGCATTTTCATCCTTCTCATAAGGTATAACTAATTTAAACTCTTTGTTGTTTTTCAAAATCTGACATATTTTTCTCTACAGAATATTTTCAGTAGTTCTTAATATTAATTCCCATTACTGTCTGTGGACATATGGTAATAAAATTTCCTTGCTCGAAGCTGAAAATGCAGAATCATTTTGAGGCATAAGGGAGGGATCTTACACCTTCCCAAGCGAAGCTATCTGGTGTGTTTTGCATGCTGGACATGTTTGCTGTGCTGCTTTCTGCCCTGGGATGCTACAAAGCACAATGGGAGCATTTATAAAACTTTTTATTGACTAAGAATGGGACAGTAGCATATGGGAACACCAACAATTGCTAACTGATCATGAAATAAAGAAATTCCAGTATTCTGGTGTTATAAAAAGAAAGGGGGGGGGAAAAAGTCATTCAGAACTTAGTCATATTGGTTCAGCTGTTGTAACCAAAGACTGATAAGATAATAGAGGTCTTTGTGGCTGTTTTCTACTGAAATGCTTTATCTTTATGATACACTTGGGGCCCTTTAGAGTGGAAGCTTTTTAAACTGCTGCTGGAGTTAGAACTCAAATTAGATGCTGTTGCAATGGCAAGGGGGCTCCTTAGTCAGGCAGCCCTCACAAAGTGACTTTTATCTCTGAAGCCCTTCCATTAGATTGTTACTTTCTTCTGTTTTTCCTGTTTACTTTTGTTGACTTTTGCTGCCCTATTTTGTGGCATTTAGAAGGTGACCCAATCAAAAAAAGGGTAAATGCTAAATGCTGGACAGAGCCTGTGAAGTGGAAACATCACAGCCCATCTGATGTGTGCTGCAGACTGCAGTGTTACACAGAATGGTTTAACCAGGTTATCTCTGGGAGGCTAAGATCAAATACACTTTCTTTTATGTCTAGCATTGTGTTTTTGCTTTCTTTCCAAACAATGTCCATAAAATAATAAAATCCCCTCCTACCTAACAGAGGGATTGAGACACAAAGGCTTTTTTTTTGTTTGTTTGTTTTTTAAGAAAAAAGAAGCTGAAATTGCTTAACTTGATTTAAAACAAATTTTGATTGTTGATTGAACTGTTTTGGTTGATGATTGTTTGGAGCTGCAGTTATGTGATTTAAAACCCTACTTAGTTTCTGGCAAAGTCCACCCTTCATTCTTGCATTACTGCCTCCTGATTTCGTGAAATTCACACTATGTGTTTTTTCTAGAATAGTAGCTGAAGTGATCATTTGTGATTTATTAATTTGCATTTCCTGTAAGCGTATGGAGCAAAAGTTAGTTTAGACGCAGTGCATAAACAAGGATGATATTTGTCATGTTTTGCACTAATCAGGGAATTCAAGAGAACCAATAATACTTTGCAGCTGTGTAGAGATTCCATGCAAAGATCTCAAAGCACTTCAGAAACATTAACCAGGCATAAAATCCTCTGATTGGTAGTGTTTTACTTTGTGTACAACTTGGGAAACTAAGGCAAGCACATTCAAGAACCCACAGCAATTTCATGTCACAGCTAAGAACCCTACTTTAGCAAGCCTTGGATCATCCCTATAAATTTTTTGGTTTATTTATGACTCCAGTATTTTGCCTTTTATTCACTTGAGAGAATATGTGGCTTTATCTAGTTTTCCTTTCCTGAGTGTCAGAGAGATTAGTTTAAATTATGCTGCGTAAGCCTAGAAGTCTATTTTTTGTTCTGCCTCTTTCTTTTTTTCCCTTACCAGCAGTTAGTACTCTGCCTCTACCTCAGGACTCTTTGCTACAAGGACATTAACAAATTTAACATTGAAAAGCCTCCAGTGTTTGCTGAGATACAGCTATGTTATATAGACTGAAAAAGTAGTAAAAGGTAGCAGGAGTGTTTTAAGGTAGTAAACCAGTGGTTGATATAAGAGCTATTGTATAGCTATACTTACAAGATACTAGCATTTTTTGCTGTTTGGTTCTTTTTTTTTTTGGGGGGTTTTTTTTTTTTTTTCAATTCTTAGAGAAATCTAGACAGATAAAATGCAGGATTGATTTTGTGCTTTTTATTAAATGCAGCATAAGATACATGATTCTCTTTCTATTACTTTATGTACCAGAAATCATGTAGTATTCTAATTGATTTGAAAACACAGAGTTTTGCACAAGTAGAATTCTTTCTAAATGGAATTTTAGATCACAAGTTGAACTGTTCTTTCTTTTTCAGCAGATTTATAGCTACTTTTTATTGTCTCTCTCCTGGTTAGATTGACCTATTGACCAGAATTTCTCAAAAGTTCTCTTTGATGCCTTAGTTCTTTAAAATCTGACTATTTTATCTCAATTTATGCTGAACTTAAAAACTAAGAGTAAAACAATAAGCACACAAAAAAAAATTAAAATATCACTATGATCAGATTATTATCACAAAGGTGAGGTTATGCATCCAAACTACTGTCAGAAATAATAACTTTTTTTTCATAACTTTTGATGAGTGCCACATTTTCATTTTAAAAAAAAGTCCTTAAACACTATCAGCTTCCCACCAACACTCAAAATTTTAAATACTGGTAAAGGGAGTCAATGGATCAAATTCAGTATATCTGTAGTCACTGAAATAAAGGCCCCTAAGAAAAATGTGTCAATTTTAAAGGTCTTTCCTAACTGAAGACCATTTTGTGATAGAGCCAAAGGTTAATAAAATCAGTAGTGAATGTAGCAATTTTACAGATAAGCTATTCACAACAAGTGTAGTTACTTGAATAAAAAGCTAATTCAGTTCTAAAATGCTACATGCAGTAGCAGTGAATAGCTGCTTTTAGGTGCTTTCTGGAGGAGGATAAAATACAGAATCACAGCACTCTTCTTTTCCAGCATCCCTGGCTGCCTGTAAATTGCTGTGAATGGGACTGTGGGCTGACAGGCTCTATTAAGACAAACTGCCTTTCTCATCGGAGAGATAAAATAAATCAGGTGTTTAGTCAAATTAAAATACTTCAGATGGAGCAGGCCCTGGGGAGCACTGATCCACCTGACAAATCTGAGAGAAACTCAAGACAGATGTGTTTTGGGGATAAGGAAGACCCCATGGTAAAAAATGCACTGCTGTCTTTGGAGTAAGAGAATAGGATTAGAACAGAGAGAGTGCTGTGGTATATAATATTTTATGGAAGCTGGCATATTTACTGTTTATTTTTTACTAAGCTTTTTGTTGTATCTGTTTTTATGGCAAATACATTTTACAGATAGCTGTATTTTGATTTTATTTGTAGATATTTTCAGTCAGCAGCAGAAGTTTATTTACTGGTAATGAGTTTAGGAATCTCATTGCTCGCTGCAGTGAGTGGATGCAAAACAGATGATGATGGCACACAGCTACTGATGACCTCCCTTGTCCCAGCCAGATCAGCTCAATCTGGTCTGCATTCTAAGCAAGTTGGTTTTTATTGGTGTTTAAACTGTAAAATAATGGTCGGGATTTTCCACTCTAAAATTAAATTATACCTCCCCCCAACCGACACACACACTGTTCACACAACACCATTCTCATCTTATGCTTGTTCTTGTCTTGAGCAGTGCTTGGTTAGGTGTCCTGCAGCTTCATGGAGGTCTCGTGATTTTCCAGGAGCACAGTGTACATTTTGTGGTCATCAGTTCTATTCTGTTGCTGGATTACATAGCAGGGTACAAATTAAAGAGCAGAGTACTTTAAATGGGGTCATTTCTTTCAGATGTGTTTCTGGGGGGGAGGGTGGGGGGGCGGAAGGAAAGAAAAACAATTATTGTGGATTCCTGAATAAGAACAGATACTTCTGCCTGCTATTGTAAAAAAATCAGGAAAAGAAAGAAAGAGAGAGAGAGAGAGAAAGACAGACTACAAATTTGTGGCAACTATATCAAATGGTTCTAGGAAATCCTAATGAAACAACTATATTTCGTAGCCTTAGCAGGCACTCTTAGTGGTGTTTTTCTACTCTATAGTACAAGCTATACAGAACAGTATGGAAATGGAGTGGGAGATTAATATCTGCTTTGGGTGTGTGAAATATTTTATGACTATAAGCTCAGGGGCTTCCAGTATGATGCAAAAGCTGCTTGACAGATGTGAAAGTCTCGAGCTGTTGTTTCCCAGGTGGCAGTGGAGGACAATAAGTATCATTTGAGACAGCAGGTTTCTTCCCATTGGCCTTCTAATATAGGCATGTGGAGTGGTTGATCTCTTCTAGTCATGACGGTCAGGGGAGTTTTTCTTTGGCAGAAGAGTCTTTTGCCCATGGAAGTGAATTCAAAACCACCTAAATCACCTTTGAACCATAGTGAAAAACCTTCAAGAGTGAATAAGACAGTTTAGGAGGGTTAAGGTAGGTCAATAATGAAGTTGCAGATAATTGTACAGGTGCCAGCATGGAGCTCAGTGCATGCTAAAGGATGCTGGTAATGCAGTACTTCCAGTGCAGGCACTTTCCTGGCCACACACCTGCCTAAGCTTACTTTCAAAAATTATTTTGTTATTGTTTTTGTCTTGTAACAGCTTTTTGCACAGAACTCTTTTATTTCTTCGGTCACTCATATCACACTAAGGTTCTGCAATGAGTTGGTCTGGGTAGTAGAGTGTCCTTCAGCTCCAACTTCATGCATCCACCATACACCTTGTGACTAAGGAAATCACTAATAACCCTTTCTAAAATTTCTGCTACAACAGAATTTAAACATTTTTCTTCTTCTGGAGATCTGTGACACATGTATACTGGATGTAAATTAGGCATTAGAGGGTAGGGAAACATCAGGTTGTTGGAAACTCTTTTAAAACTAAGATATTTAATAGTGAATAAGAAATAGAATATTTTTCAGTACTTTGCTTTGCTAAAGACAATTAATAAATGTACAGAAATGAGGTTCCCTTTGTTTCTGAGAGTTTTTTTAGAGTGAATGACTTAAGCCATGAAGTTTCTTTTTTCCATATAAAGCAATTATTGACAGATGTTTTCTTGTACGCTGCTTTTACAAATGAAATTCTGTGTAGGAATCATACTGGTCTTATCATACCACATAGCATATCATAGTGTGAGTAGTAGAGAATTTTGAGTTTGTCACCTTCTTGGCAAGACCCTGTTTTGTCCTTATGAAACCTTTCAAAGTTTTTCTTATCTTTAAAAGATATCCATCTTATTCCTGGGAAGAAGGTGGAGCCATAATTTTGTGACAGTTACTCCATTTGCTCCCAGGTCCTGTTTCTCACACATTTTCTTCCGCTTTAAAAGTCCTGTGAATTCTTTATCACAGTCCTCCCTTGTGAACAGAGGAAAGGAAGTGAATGCTCTTTTTTTGTGTCACTTCTCATATCATTGTGGCAAACTACAGACTTAATTAATTCCTGATTTGGTTTTCTACTTCTCTAATTTTCAGTTGCACTGCACAATAATAAATAGCTTTATTTATCTCACTTCCAGCTCTAAACCTCTTTCAGATCCTCTTCCAGTATTCCTGATCTTCTACCTTGCTGAAGTTGTATTATCTCTTATAGACCTATGAGTCTGAGGTGCTCACACAAGGAAATATATTGTGTGGCTGAAATATGGGAACTGACATTGCTGTTTCTGACAGGGTAACATGTTCCTATAGAAGATGGGATATTTTCAGATTGATTTGGAAAAGGACCCTGTACTCTCCACTTATAAGACCCATGCAATTTACCCATAAACAGACCATTAAGCATCATTAGTGCAAAGAATAAATGTACCGTAGTTTCATATTAATTAAGTGCTCTCTGTAGAGTAAACTTTGAAAGTTAAATGAAAATTCTTAAGCTATTTTCTCAGGTTAGCCATTTCTCTTGGGGACAAGTAAAGCTCATTTTTAATACACATTCCACAATCAAAGCCTACATTTACCTAAATGACCTACCAGATATATGGGTATTTTTGAGAAATGATCAATATATTCTTAAACTACTTCTTCCACCAAGCATCATCTTTTAAATTCTGTTTTAGCATTTGTACATACTTGGAGTGAAAAAATAACAAAATATATTGAGTGAGGGAAAATTATGTCCAATGAACTCTGAATGTATTTATCACAGTGGGCAGATTTAGATGGAGAAGATACAGGGATTCATACAGAATAAATCCCTGTCAGAAAAAAGGAAATATTCTATATATTTTCTGCTTCCATTTCTGTTACACACTCCCCTGCTTAGAGCTCAGCAAATCTATGTGTTACATTCTTTTGAGATTTGTTAGTAGAGTATATATCCAAGCTGCTGTTTGAAGAAAGCATGGCGGTGATGAAAACAATTTTTTTTGCGGGCAGGGGGTTATATATTGCTTTGTAACTATTCCCTACCTCATATTTACAGTGTACCTTTCCCCCACGTTTAGGTACACCAGAAAGCCTGGCAGAAAAAGAGCGACAGCTCTCTACTATGATCACCCAGCTGATCAGCTTACGGGAGCAGCTCCTGGCTGCCCATGACGAGCAGAAAAAGCTGGCAGCCTCACAAATTGAAAAACAACGGCAGCAAATGGACCTTGCTCGCCAACAGCAAGAACAGGTGAGGCTCCAAGAAAGAAACCTGTGAAAATGGTTCACGCAGGATGCTTATCACAAACACTGCTCTGCCTGCTGATGCTTCCTTTCGTGTTTTTTGTTAAAAGAGCTTAAATATCTGCAGAAGTTATGCATTCTTCCAGAAAGAGGGAATATTACAGGACCCTGAAAAAATAAAGGAGGAGTAGATGATAGATTTCACAGTTCTTGTTCCTTGCACTGAGATGCAATTTTGAGAGTTAAGAACAAGTCAGACTATAACCATTATTTAACTCTTTTTTGACAAGAAAATAAAGAAAAACCCTTAAGCATACCCAAACCTTCAAATATCTTGCACAAGTAAGGTTTGACTTGATTATTCAGGTTGTGAAGGGTTTGTTTTCCTTGTTTTGTCTTTTTGTTTTATTTTTTCTTGATTATTTGTTAGTTTTAAAGATGCAGCTGTCCAACGAGCTGTCCTCTTCTCATTGAACAAAAGTGCAACAACAATGATCCCATGCACCACCATGGGCATTAGAACAGACAGATCCAAATTAATGTGTGGTTTTTAGGAATCTGACATTATTACTAGAATTATCTTTTCAGTTAAATATATTTTATAGGATATATACAGCAATGTATGCTCTGTTGATTTTAATGAGTTGTGACGTCTGGTATTTTATGTGCTTGGGTATTTGCCCACATGTAGGAATATGGACTCATCCCCTAATGGAAAATAACATAAAGGAACACTGTAAAAAATCAGAAGTTAGAATGTCATTTAGCCATCTAGAGATGACACAGTAATTAACTATTGACACTTGTGAATAAGCTAGCACAAATTAATCTTGACACATTTGCAGACGAGTGATATCTTACAGTGAACACTTTGTAATTATATTTCAAAATGAAAATTAAATGACACTTAAAACTAGGTTGTCATGCTCAATGAAGCAAGCATGTAGCTCAACCGATAGGCAAATAAAATTCAGAATTTGAGCCACATGGTGCTTGTGTACCCTACTTTACTGTGTCAAGCCTATACATCAAGGCGATGCTATGGTAATTGCATTGCAGGGTCTTGGGTACATTTTCTGTCACAGTACTGCACCAGCTAAGGGGAACCTTTGAGATTTGATGCTCCATGGTATATTTCTTGTTTTCATCAGGAAATGCCTATTCAAATGGCGCTACATTTTACATGCAAGTACAAAAATCTTCACCAGCAGACAGAACACTGACAGATCAGTTCCTTTGCACATGTAATCAAAAATCTCCTTGTCTTGGCTATGGTTTACCACGTAAAGCTGTAGCCAGGTCACCAGCAGCTCCAAAAAATACTGGGTGTGGGTACTGTGTACCTGTGAAAAAATGATACAGCACTGAGAGACAGTGGCCCATGATGTAGCTCCATGCTCTGTCTCGTTTCACTGTGAAGCTGCATATTGTGATCATCTTTCACCTTCACAGAGGCCTTAGCAGCAAGGCCAATGTGGACATAAACCTGACAGATCTTTAGTTACAAGCACTGCACTTCTAAGATGGAGTCACACAATTGATGTGTTACCCATTAAAAATGGTAATTCCAGCTCTCACACAGGTTTGAAATATTTCATGTAGCATTCACCCTTTAGGGCTGTTTCACCAAGCACAGACACCACTGGTGGCCACTGTGCTGCCAACAGATGCCTGAGGTCCTAGGACCTGCCCTGGGGCTACCTGAGCGCATGCACTCCCAGTCCAGTTTGGGTTCATTTTTTAACTCACACACAAAGGTCTGCTCATTCAGTATTCACTCACTGTATTTTATTGACTTGCCTGGGAGGTTCATCCAGAAATATTTGGCTTCTAAAAGGTGTTTGAGCTCTGTTACAAGCATCAGTGTAGTGATCTGTGAGAGTTGTTTGACTCCATTTTCTCGTGGCCTTTTGCCTTCATCCAGCCCTAGAATCATGTAGACCTTAATTTTTCTCCTTGAGGCCATGTACAAGATTTAAAATATATATTAATCTTTTGTTGATTTCTCTTACAAAAGTGAAGTGCCTGAAAAAATTGCAGAGTTATTTCCATGTGACAGTGAGAGATTAAGGAAATGACAGCCTTGGTTCTCTGTGTGTGCACAATTACAAGCTGTTAATATGTGACTGCAAATTCCTTATGAGTTAATCTGAACAGTTTTCACTAAAACTATGTGATTGTTTATTTCCAAACCAACCTTGATACATTCCTGTCATTTTTTTTGTCATAAAAACATTTTACTTATCTTTCTCTGTTTATAGCAGAGTAAGTGTGCTCAGAAGATGTTGGGGAAGGACACAGGAGGGTTTTTGCCAAAATCAAAACAGTGGATTTGAGTGGCCAAAATACCTTTGTCACCAGCTTCTTGCTGTTTTATGCAATTCCTCTGCTCTAGATAAATATTTATAGGAGGGGAAATTATACTTAAGAAATGAAGGTCGCAGAAGTGCTGAGGCTGGGATTTCCAGGAAGCACAAATCTTGTCCTCATTTCAGTCTGCTGCACAGTTACTCTTCTAAAGCAGAAGTCCAGTGTCTCCCCCAGCTCCCTGTGGCTCCTCCCCTGTGGCTGCCTTCCACATAACCCACTGCAGTGAGAAGCTCTGTGGTCTGAGGGCAGGGTCCTGTTTCTCTTCTGCTCCAGCATGCTGATTTTGTGGGAATCAAGGAGGTGGAATATCTGTAGCAAATTCTCACCACTCTCTTTGTGTTCCCTACCCTGAATGTTTGCTTTTCTCCATCTATGTGAGAGAAGGAATAGAGAGAACCTTTTACCTCCTTTTCTGAATCTACAAAATGAGGTAAAAATATTGTGTGGAGGATGAGTTACTGAGCACTAGGAACTGCTTTTACACAGAATAAGGCTCTGCTTCGCTAAGAAGCTCCAAGGATGATTTTTGAGGTTTGCAAGAGAAGCAATGTGCTGCTCATTGTGAAGGAAGTCAGAGAAACTTCGTGCTGAATAGTGAAACATCTATAAACACTAGCTAAGGCTTCTGTTCAGCAAAGCAGCAAAATGTATGTTTAACCTTAAGCACCTGCGTAATCCCATCCCCATTCAGAAAACCACTTAATTTTAAGCATATGTTTCATTGCCATTGTAGCTAGCAGTAATGCATCATAGTTAAAGATCACCACAGGCTTAAATGCTTTGTTGAATAGTGATGAGATTATTGACATGCACACAGATAAACCTATGTTTCTGTGTTTTTCAGAGTTAAGGCCTCACTGCTTAAACTACATATGTCTACTTGCTAAGTCGATTTTTATGTTGCATTTAAATTTACCTTTAAAAGATTCCCCATTAAAAAAATTAATATGCTTAGTAAAAATATAATAAAGAATAACAAATATTATGCTTTTCGGTCAATAGCATTGAAATCTCAATATGGCTGTTTTAATTTAATGGAAATTTTATTTCTAATAGATTGCAAGACAACAGCAGCAACTTCTGCAACAGCAGCACAAAATCAATCTACTGCAGCAGCAAATTCAGGTCAGTGTATTTTATTGCTCTCTTCTGATTATACTTAAGTTCCATTTATGGAGAGGGAAGGGTCTAAAATAAAGCAGCCACAAGTTTTGCTAACAAACCTCAGTAAAGATGCTCTTTATGAGAGCTCCTTGTCTCCTAGAGAATTATTGTCAGACATATTTTTTGGTGCAAAGAACTTCAGTGGGCAAAGTTTTCTTCTGAAAGTTGTGAACTATTTTTAAATCTCACCATCTTGTAATAATTCTGAAATCTGCAATCAGTTTGACTTGTATTGTGTGAAGAAAAAAAACAGAGTCTCAATTATTGTTGGAGGAATTCTATGTTCTACAAAGGCAAAATTGAGACACTGAAGCAGTACTAAGTCCTTGGTACTAGTCTGCTCATGTACAAAGACCCACAGGTATATGTGTTCCAGGTGCCTTTGCAGTAATTATACCCTTGTGGATCTGGAAGTATTCTGGAGATATTTAATTATCTGTACTTGTACTCAGAGCATGGTTTAATTTTGTGCAAGTGCACGTGGGTAGGGAGTGACATGGATGTAGAGGCATTGTTGACATGTGACTGTATTATCTTCTCTGCTTCCCACTTTGAAAGCATTTCCATGGGCCTGTTCACTGATTGAAATATTTCAATTTGGTCTGACAGATGATTGTGCTGCCAATCATTTGTTATAAGCTTAGGCTATCCATTTCTTTTCCTTAATTAGCTGATTGCCATGATGCTAGATGCCAAAACTGAAGTTTTTCTTTCCCTCATCCCAAAGGAATGCTTGTAAATGCTTTTGAAAATGTTGCAATGCAGTCTCAGTTATACTTTTAAGGAGTTTATTTAACAAATATAGATGTGTTAATACCTCTTATGAGAGACACAATTGAATTGTAAAGCACCATTATTGTTGTTGTCCATTAGAAGGCTGTGTTTTCATATTAGGTGTACATCAAAGATGCAAGAGATATCAGGAATAGTGAAAGGAAATAATACACCATTTTGTCTAAGTGTTATTTGCAAGTCTGGTTTCAAAAAGCAAAAATAATATAAAAAACTTTTTCATAAAAGACTGAAACCTACCTAAATCTGCAAATCAGGAAAGCTATCTGTATGAGAAATTTCTAATTTTAAAAATTCCTTTAAAAATTAGGAAATAGAAAGAGGAATTATGGCCAGGTATTTTTTGTTTCTGTTTGGAGAATTGTAGGTACATTTGGCTGGGGAGTGCTTGCTCTGTAGTAAAAAGTTCAAAGGTACTTTATGTTTCACTTCAGTCAATACTTTCCAGTAGCTTTACCTTCCACTATCTCCAGGGAAAAGTGGTCTTAGAATTCATTCTAGAATGGATTGCATGTTCATTTTCTCATTCACTTCCATCTTTCCTCTTACATAGTGCTAACCCTCCACAGGTTTTCTTTCCCGTCCTTTCCTAGATGTAAATGCAAAGAAGTTTTTCAGCGGTTATTCTATCCATCTGTGCTTAACTATTTCTTGGTGTCCCTTCCCTGTATTTGCTTCCAAATTCTTGCCAATATATAATACTCTTATGCCATAGTTCCCCAGGGGTTTGGCCTATTTATTTATTTATGATTGTTACATTTACATGAGTCTAATCACTGTTTTAGCCAGTGAGGATTGTTTCTTCTCCCATCTGGTCAGCCAAATTTGTAATGGACACCTCATTGCCCAAGGAACACTGTAGGCTCAGTAAGAAGCACTAGGCACATTGGGCAGATGCCAACTCAAACATCCAATAGTCTTACAGGAAGATTACTAAAAGAAAGTTTCCTGGGAGATTGTCTTCTAGGCTAAACATCAGCTTACATAGTCCATTTGCTTGTGAGCCAAGTGATTCTGCTTTGTTTATTGTTCTGGCTTAATTTCGTGGCAGGTTTGGCAGCCAGAAGTTGCTTGAGAGAGAAGTTGCTAAGCTGCCTCTGCAGTTTGTAGTAGGTTTACTGCTATAGAGTTGGTTCCTTAAGGGCTAGAGCTGGGATGGAGGCAAAACACGAGGCAGGTGACAGAAATAGTGCTGTTCTGGTTTTCCCAGATTCTCTCCCACCACCTTCCCAAGAAACATCAGCACCAATACTGAAGTCACACTGGTGACTCTGGGTGGAATTCATTGTATCAAGAATAAGCAATTGCAGTACAGACTCTGTCTCAATTAATTATCCAGATTGTTCTTGTAGCAAGCAGAGAGAAGAAAAACGAATAGTGTTAGTATGCAATTTTTCTTGTCCTAAAGTAGATATCTAAAATATATTAGATGACTTTTTCCCTAAAATGGCTGTTTCTCTCCATTAATAAGAAGGATATGCATACTAGTGCCTTTAGTATAGAGATCTGATGTGAGATGAGGTGAATCATGCTCTCTGTGTCTTGAAAGGGAAACTAAATTTCTATTAAATGTTTACATTTCAAAATGATTACATTTTGTTTTTGGGCCTGGTAGAACTTTCAGCTCTGTCCCCAGTAACTTAATTTTGTTCAGAAGGTTTGCTTAAAGACACTCTTGAGCAACCATTTTCAGGAAACAGTGATTACCTACATGGAATGCTGTAGGCTCTTATTTGTACTTTGTGTGTGTGGGAAAACAATAGTACCCTTCCCTGCCACTCCTGTTTAGAAGAGATTACAAAATGTGATGTGAGCAGCACAGGTGCCAGTCCCATCTGGGCCGGGTCCTGCTCGTGGCACAGCTACTTGGGACAAGAACAGTGTGTTCTCCAGGATGTGGGAGAGGGGCATTGCTGATGCAATATTTTCATCATGAGACACACAGTGTGTCAACTGTCCTTTCCTGAGGTGCACTGTTAATTCTTGGACAAAAGTTTCTGTCAATAAGTGCACCCAGTTTAATCTTTTAAACAATTAGAAATTGCTTTAGAAGGGGCTTAAAGGAATTATGTCAACTACATGAAAAAGTTAAAATGATTTATATTAAATAAAAAACACTTCCCCTGGACATCTACTGGGTTAATTTACTGAGAATTTGCATTACTTAGTATTTATTACTTATGATGGGCTGTATATTATTTAATAATTTTAATACCTTATTTTATTTAATTGGTGGAAGTGTTAGCTTTTTTTTTGTTGTTGTTTTTCTTTTTTTATTTTTATTTTCTGTTTTGAGACCATCTACTGGAGTACCTTACTACCTTACTCCAGACTTGTTACACATCCAAAACTTTGTCAATAATCTATGAGCAAAGAGCACTTTATCTAGACTTAGTGTATGAAAACAAGATAGGTATTTCAAAAGTACAGAGGTCGTGAAATGTTCTGCACAATCATCTAATGTTTTCTACATGAAAGTAATGTTTCTTTCAGGGTGCATAGTGTGGAGAAAGTGATTTTATTGGCTAAAGGCAGTGGGAATCTGGACTTGTCCTCAGTCCTTCTCTGATTATCAGAAATTTGGCAAATCGTTTCCTTTTCCTCATTTAAATGTAATGTTTTGAGAATCTTAAATGAAAATTTTCAAATAAATGCAGTGTATTACTACTTTTCAGCTCAAATCTTCATAATGTTCATAAACACTCTTCTACAGAGGAGTCCACAGAGATGGAAGGAAATCTAGTGTGCCAAATTAAGTTCTTCGTTCCGCAGAGCTGTTCAGAGAAATCATTGCTTTCAGTGCAAATTAAAGTTGAGAAAATAATGTGGGGCAAATAAGAGCTCACAGATCAGTCTCCACGCTGATTAAGATTTTTTTTAAAGATTTTTTTTTAAAATAAAAAATATTCATTTTGGAGTAGACGGAATTTGGACTAATTCAAGAGCATCTCTTAGCCTGTGCTAAGAGAAAGTGAAAATCTCTAGGAATACATGAAAAAGCTGGTTAAAGAAACAATTTGGTAGTACATCATGAAGATAAGACTAGATTGGAAAAAGGGAAGACATGCACTTCTTAAATGGTTCCAAATCAGGGATCCTGAAATCCCTGTGAATTCTGTGCCTCATTAGCAGAATTCAGTCCTTTCAGAATGAGACCTGGGGAATTCTTCTGAGCCCACCATACCCATCTGAGGAAAAGAGGTGGATCCTACTGGTGCTTGGAGCCTGTTGCTCCAAGATTTCCCTCTGAGAATGGCTGTGTGTGTGGATTTAAGGGATGAAAGTTTTTTGGACTTCCCTCCTCTTGTGGGTAGGTTTCATTAGGGCAAGTCCTAAATTGTGACTGAAATCTTTAAAAGGGACAGGGATGGTTGAGTTTTTCTGCAGAAATCTGTGATGAGGATAGTTGTGAAAGATGATCCAATCTGCTTTTGTCCATTTCCCTTCACTTTATTCCTCTTTTCTGTGCTTAATGCCATTGCAGAGCATTTAGTTTTCTGTTTGAATCAGTACAATTTTCATTGCATAGAGAAACTGGTTTCCTCTGCTCTCATAAGTATTCTGTTTAAATTCAGCCACTAGAATTTTTTCCTAATAGTAATTTTTTTTTTGGTTTTAATATATACATTCCTGCTGTTCTATTTTCCTATAAATGATCTTACATTTTATGTTTCCCTGAAATAGAGTGAATGTGGTTAGTGTGATAGTAAACAGACAAAAGAATAGCAACATAAAATTACAACTATTTAAACTGTCTGTGAATAGGAATCATTTGAATCATAAGTAAAACTTAAGAGACTGAACCAATGAGTCTCTCTTCTTATCCATGATTAACTACTGACAATTGAGGTACCTGGTGAGCTGAATAAGGACCATCTCTTTATGTGAAGTACATGTCTAAAGATCAGGAATAATTACATTCCACATTAGCCTTCATAGCCTCCCTGACCTGGTTAATTAATTTTTTGCTAGGATAATAATAGTAGAAATAGATTTAAAGATACGCTTCATCATTAAGTATGTGACTGACCTCCAATTTTAAGAGCAGAACCTTTCATTTATTGCCTTTTGGAGACAGGTTAAAGCTCCTTGCAGAGAGCTTGCTGAAAAGGCACAAGCTGGAATCCAGTTATTGTCAGCTCAGTTACGCTCTCTGAGGCTGTCTCTCTTTGTAAACTCTATTTAGCGTTGACAAGGAAAAGCAATGGCACTGCTACTGTTCCAGCACTAGGGAATATTCTCCCCTACATTTTTTCTTTTCCTTTTTTTTTTTTTTTTTTTTTTGTTATTGATCATGAAACTGATCCCCTCCCAGCAAGCTCTGCACAGGACCAAATAAAGCCATTGAAAGCAATTTGATACTTCTATTGGCAGGGTACGCAGATCAGATACTCCCTTGAAAGAGAGAGAGAGTTATAAACAAAGCTTAGAAGTCTAGGAATAGCCCCCAGCTTCAGCAAACCCTTAAAATATTTTGTAATTGTATCTTCAATCATGAATTAGCCAGGAAAAACAGACCTTTTTGCCTTTATATTTCACTGCTGTATGCTGTTTTTAATTGCCCACAGGCACACTGTTGTGATCTTCTTTGGAAGTTTAAAACCAGGATAAAAATGCAAATCTAATTATTTCTTTTATCTAATCTAATTAACTTTTACAAGTAATGATAGATGCACTGCAGCCTCCATCAAACATTTTAATAATGATGTTTCTGGATTAAAGAATAGGTAAAAGTACTGTAATTTATAAGCAGTCAAGATTACGGCAGTAGAAAATGTAAAATATCGTGGTGGTTTAATAAACTATAGCTGCAGTTTATTAATTTACACTAGAAAGGATGCATTTCCCTTAAAACCCAGTTTGCTTGTGAATTGATTCCCAGCCGTCATTGGTATATATTTTTACTGTTTCTTAAGCAGCTCAGTAATAGAAATAATATATATCCAGCTCCCTTCTGCAATACAGTTGTGTGCAGTTGGAGGAGAGAAATGCTGTTGTGTGCCTGTAACTTGCAGCTGGCTGCTGAATTGCTGATTCCACTTCGCGGGGCTCTGCCGTAGGTGTGGCACCACGGCTCCTGTCCAGCTTGGAGCTCGCCAGCTGTAAACTCAAACTGATCCAGTGGAGCAAAGACAAATATGCTAAACATCAAAGTCAAACGTTTCATATTTTATTTATTATTACATACTGGCTTATTAATGAGTCCTAAAGTCCTTATGTGATAATTGCTCAAGCAAAAGGTCTATTATAGGCCAGCTTTTCCCAGTAAAAGACATCTTCATGGCTGACTGGCTTGGAATTTTCTCTGTCAGCTGTGTGGAAAGTGAAGTGATGTAGGATCCTTGCCTTCTCTGAGCAGCACATGCTATAATAAATATTCTGGGGATGCTCTCTATCCTTTATTCAACCTCTTCCATACTACAAATGCTTTGGCAGAACAGCATGGTCGTGGCAAAAAGGTGTGTGAAAGGTTCTACTCCTCTGCTACTTGTAAGCTTCTGATCCTACCCCTCGGTCACACATTTGCAAGGATCCTGCTAACTGCTCTGCCCCTGAGGCCCTCAGTCCCTGGAAACAAGTTTTATCCTGGCAGAGCAGAATATAATTCTGGATTTGACTCTTAAAACTATGTGCAGTCATGAGGGGGACAGGGAAGTTGTGTTTTAAAATTTTTTTGCTGAGACCTTTTAAGGGTTAAATTAGCTGTCTTGCAGTTTTCTAATTCATTATATGACTTTTTTCCCTTATTTCGCCTACCCAAGTCTAAACAAATTGTATTTAATGCAAAAATTAAGCCTTGTGTATCTCTTTCATATGACTTCTCTAATTATAGAGCAGTAAATGGTAGAATAGCATATGTTAGCAACATGAGCAGCAGTCTATGAAATGAGCTACAAGTTAATAAAATGATCTTGTGGTGGTGTTGGCCAAATGTTAGCACACATGTTTCGAAAAGTGGTATTTCAACAGACTTGAAGAACAGGACTTTGGCACACGGGTGCAGAACATGATCTGATGTGTGGAAATTAGTTAAACCAAAGTAAATGTCATTGTTTCTTGGGCTCATGTTGGTGCAGAAAATGATAGTAGCTGTCCTCCCACTTTCCCTCTCCCACGTGTGTTTTAAAATTGGAAATGAAGACACAGGCATCCCCAGTTCAAGTCCTGCTGCTTCGTTTGCTTGAGGCGTGCTGTGCTGCATCCTCACCAGTGGCTTAAGGGCTTGTACTCAGCTGTGCCTCTGCCAAAGCCAGAGGCTAAAATCTCACTGATTCTATTCAGCCCAGACACTTCTTCTACAGGCTTCACTTACAGAAGAGCCCATGATTTGAGCCATTTTAATTTAGGGGCAGATGATAACCAGCTCCTGAATAACCGTAGAGGATCAAGCAAACATTTGGTGCCCACCGCTGCTGCTGCCCAGGGGTCACTCTTGGCTGGTGCCCTGCCTGTTCCCACCCAGACTGCCATGTCTGAGCCACACAGCCTGGTCAAGGAGTTTGGCAGAGGTGATGCCCCTCTGAACCAGTGCTATTCCTCTGGCATCACCCCCTCTGTCAGTCTGATGTTGTGCTCTTTTCAATATTGCAGTATTTGGGATAATGCAATAGTAATGTGCTATTCGCTCCAGCACAGAAAACAAGTTTCATTCCTAAGTGGCATATGCACAAAGTAAAATGGATAACTGGGAGTGGAAATGGTGCCAACTGGCAGCCTATCCAGCAGGACTGATCCTCTGAAGTCTCTATTTGCTTGAGTAATACCCGCTCAGCCAGTGTTTGATGACTTGTGTACCAAGTGTTACCCACATTACTGGGTTTTGCAGAAGTGAGCACCTCTTGCAAGGAAGGACTTAGGATGTTAGTATTGTGGTTGGAACATCAAAGGTATAAATGTGGCAGGGATTTTAGGGAATGTAATTTGTTTCATTAGACAAACAGATGTAGCTTGGAAAAAACAGGGAACCATTTGGGCATGCCAGCTCTTTTTTGTTTCTTACATGAGCGTTACATTGAAACATATCCCAGGACTGACAGGAACTGCTTGAGATATTGGCCTTTCATTTCTAATTAGCTACTTTTCCAGTGATGATTTTTATGATTGACAGCCACGTGACGGCCAAGAGGGAAAACAATCAGGTTTTGCATTGCTTCCTCTTTTTTTCTTTTTTACTCCCTCCACTATTTGATGCAGTCATCAGGAGATGCTGGAAAAGGAAAATAGTTAATAAATATTAGTATTGAAATGACTTGATTTATGAAGATATTCAGATATACAGACAAGCCTGGAATGTGGTGATATCAGAGGTCAACATTTCTGTCTGCAGAAGCAGGTATTTGGAGGAAAATGATAAAGTACAGCCTCACATAAAAAAAGGCCAAAAGCATATAGAAAATAAATTTTAAAGTACTTTTTGAAATCTTACAGTAAAAACTTAAATTTATCAGATAAACTAAATCCTGGCCTAAGGAATCAAAGCATTTTTCAGTTGTAATTGCAGGAATATTCCAGAATGTAACCATATTACTGAATCAATTTGAGCATAAAAACTTATTTTTAATATATTTAACATCATGATAGCAAGGAAAAAGTAGGAGCATTGCTCTCTGAATGCATTCAGGAATTATGAATTCACATAAAGAAAGCAATAGTATATGCAATCTAGCAAATGCGCAAACCAAATGCTGTTTAACATTTGGTATACACTTGATGGCATGTAAGTAAAAGTAAAGTGAATGAATATTTCTAATATTCGCTGTTTTATGCAACCAGCTAATCCAGACCCTCACAAAAATGTCAAAGCATAGTTCTCAAGGAAGATAAATCGCCTTGCCTGGGATTTACCTATCTAATCTTAAAGTTGTTAAAGTAAGGAAAAATTGGTTTATGACTGCAGTTTACATGGTATTTCCCTTTGTCTGTAACATTAGAAACCCCTCTCCCCAAATAATTAGATAATATAGTGGCTTGTGGAGTATGCAAGGCTTTTTCTTCCTTGAAAGAAATAGTCTTTAATATAAATCTTTTATATATCATCTTCAGCAAGTTGGGCATTTGCACAGCTTGGGTAAATTATGTCTATATTGAGAATCTAGAAGTTACACAGTGTGCATTCCATGCTTGAGGGATGGGAAATAAAAATTGATATACAGTGCGGCACATGATATAACACAGTGAAATATCTTTTAAATTCCAGAGGGATGCACTGACATCACCACGGTTAATTCACATGCAGTAACTTCCACCAAATGTTATTAACTTTAAATTGAAATTGTAATCATTCACTAAAAAGAAAATAAATGATGTAAACAGTATACTATGGTGCATTATGAAATGCTGAATTAATCTTATTCACCCACCCAAAATGACAGTGTGAGAAACCATTAAAGTTGTAACACCAAATAATAAAAGCAAAGAACTTCACAGTTGATGGAGAAGTGTGAAATCCATCTTGAGATATGGCACCGTCACACAGTATGGAAGAGCACTTCTGAGTTAGGGAACTTTATTTTAAAGTAATCTATTAGGCACTTTTACTCTGTAAATGAGAGATTAACCAGTTGGAGGAATATATGCTTAGCTTAAAATCTAGATCAGGTAGATAAATGAGCTGCGTGGCTACTTGCTACAGGTAACAAAATAGTGCAATACATACCTAATAGCCTAGGCATCAACTGAGGTTCTGTACTTGACAAAGCAATGTATATGATATAATATATAGAGATAAACCGTGCTCAGAAGAGGGGGTATGGCACTTGTTTTTGCTCTGACAAGGAGTGATTGGTATGACAAACGCTACTATCACATTTCTAGCTTTGCCTTTTCCATCTCATTGAATTTTATTGGTGATATATTTTCAGGATACTCATCTCCTCTGTAACTGCATATCTGAGTGTCTCATAAGCTGAAGTGTATTATCCTCACAACACTCTTTTGAGGCAGAATAAAAAGCATATCGATATTTGGGGGGCATCTAATTTTAGATATCTAATTTGGGTGACTGAATTAGGACTTTTGGCTCCATATATAAAGCAGTCCAGGTGCTGTGAATTACCTTCTGTTGATTAGACAGCGAGGTTCCTAATTTAAGCACCTCAGTTAAATTTCCGAAGTGACTTGATCCAGTTCTTATATGAAATTTGACAGACTTGAAATCCATGGTTTCAGAATTCATGGGGTGGTTCTCTGCCATTTTGATCATATTTTTTATTGTGGCTTTGTGTCAACTTTATCACTTGCCTTAATTTTCTCTGTTGGAGCTTTTTGCCAGAGCAAATCTACTTCAGCCTGACAGAGAAATATTTGTTTGTTCCTCTCACTCACTGGCTGGCCAAAAATGAAAACCATTTTGGGTAGCTTGGGTCTCCCATGTGGCTGAGCTGCTGACCAGAAGTTCAGCTATTGTCACCCAGAAACAGGCAAGTGGGGAGGCTACTCTCACTGAAGTCGTAGTTTCCCAAATCCACGTATTTTCCTTACAGATGTGGTACAAATTCTGTGGCTGTGAAACATCCTTTGAACAGCGGCTTTATTGTGAAGAGAAAATAAGTTTTCATTCAAAGAATGCCTACACTTCTTGGCCGTCCCTCACATAGTTTGCAGGGCATTTAAGACTTGAAACAGACTTAAATAATGTTTTTTATTTAATCAAAATGGCAGTTTCCAAATGGAGATCTTACATGCCTCATTTTAGGCCAGAACATATTTTTACAGCCAAGTTATAAACCTCTGAAAAAGGGGGCTTATAATGGAAAGGTTGACACAACGTTAATTTTAGTGTTGTAAATGCAATGGTATAATTTTGGAAAAAAGCCTTTATAGCTCTGCTAAGATATTAATTGCAGGAAATTACAGCATATCCTATTAAAGTATTATGTCAGTGGCATACATAGCATATAACACCTTTGCATATTCTCCCTTGTTTTCACGGCAACGTTTTGCATTTTGATCTCTAAAGAGTAGGTGGATAAAGTGGCTCAGAGTTTCTGATCACTTTTGCTCAAGGGGAAAAATCCACCCTGGAGTAATGCTTGCTTATGGCCTACTCTAGAAATTGATCTTCAGTTACCAGATAAACCTGATATGGGCATTGAGGAATGAATCAAATTCTGCTCAAACAAAAGTCTTTACTTTGTTTTGTGGCTTGTGGACCAAGGTTTTTAATTTGAACTCAATTCAAATCAGGTTTGGCCAGGTTCTTTCCAAAATGAAAACTACTTTTTTTGACAAACTTATTTGCCCATAATGGCTTACTTTTTATTTATTTACACTTTCAGATTCATTCCTGACTTCACTGTGGCTGCATAGCAGACACAGTCACTTTCCTTTTGGTGTCTGTATAGTCAGTTATTCAGAAATTTATTTTATGTACTTGTGGTGGAGGTGAAGGTGTAGATCCCGATTAAGTTGAACAATCTAAATAGGTACATTGCATTGTACAGTTTTTATTACTAAGAAATAGCTTATTGGTTGCATTTCTGTCCCTTTTAAGATTGCAGGGCCATGGTATAATATTATCATGTTTTCTTAACAGAGATTTGTTTTTACAAAGTTATTATTTATTAATATCATGATTTTAATACACACTGAATTTTAGCCTTGGATGCAGTCTATGATTGGAAGGTTTTTAACCGTGGTTGCTATTTTTAACAAAGATGAGGTACTACTACATCAGGGTTTTTCTGATGGTCAGATCTTCAAAAGTGGGCCACATCTTCATATTTGTAAAGTACCTCCTGTTGAGGTCATAATCCTGACTGGTGCTTTTCATTGCTACTGTGGCACGAATTTGCAGTGAGGAATATCAATACCAATATGCACAGGGGTTTGTTTAATGTAAAAATAAGATCTGGACTCTTGATATTTTATGTCTTCTCCTTTGACAACAGTGGAGCATGCACGATGCTTTACACAAAAAAAAAAAAAGTCTTGACTTGTACAGTTGATGAGTTTTTAACAAGATGGGAGAAAAGGCCTCCTCAAAGGCTCCACTGATTTGCAAGTTCTTTGGACTGTTGAGGTTTTCCATTAATTGCAGGGCTTTAGCATGTAACCATCAACTATATCTGGTTTTACTTATCAAATCCAGAACTGCTTTTTCTCTGCCTGCTGAGCAGGGAAAACTCCATGCTGTACCAGTTTCTTTTTACTTGGGTCTCCGAGTATCATCAGGATTAAAGCTGTCAGAACAGTCAGCCCTCTTTATTTTGTGGTTTTCAATACAAGACATAATATCTTTGCTTGAGAAATGGCAGCCTTTCAATGTGTTAGCTAAAAATTGCGGAGTGGACAAAATAATAAAATATAAAAGGCCCCTGCTAATAGCAGGCATTGAAATATTGCATTCACCATTTCAGGGAAAGAAGATACAAGTCTGCACTTTAATTTGTTTTTATTCTACACCAGTAATTTTTCTGTATTGGCTTAATCCTACACTCAAGTATAAGGAAAAACTCACGCTCAACTTAGTGAGAGTTTTGCTTCATTGAATGCAGAGCAGGGTGCCATTTCCTCAACTGGTGTTGTTTATGTTCTTTCCACTTATGTCAGTCTAATACTAGAAGTACAGAATTAGGCCCTCTTTTTAAATACAGAAAAAAAAGCTCACGTGGAAATGACAGCATTTTATTTTACTTTATTTTTTTTATTCACTGCAAAATATTCATCTGTTCTGTGTGTGCATTTATATTTGGGGGTAAGTGTGCCCATCCACCACAGAAGCTCGGAGGTAGCTGATGTGTATGAATATTTTTGTCTTGCATGTGTTTACTTCTGTAATAATTTTCTGCAACTCCGGTTTTTTTGGAGGTTTTTTTTTTGATTTTTTTTTTGTTTTTTTAATTGTCAGAGTCCTCTTACTTTTGTTTTATCCAGGACAACATAGATGTGTCTTTGTGATCATCCTTTGTAAAGGAAAAAACTAAAATGATATCTTTACTACTTTCCTTTTGGTTTGTTTTAATTAGGAAAAGGGTCTCTTCCTATGCAAGGCTACAAGTCTGTAATTTTATTTACCCTGTTGTTTTGCTATCAGTTGAAATATGCCTGTATTTTAGACATAACTCAAGAAGGGGCAGAATATACTATTAATTTATACAATAGACACTGATAATTATTGACCATTAAAGAGTCGTAAAACATTTCCTGTGTGAAAGCGATATAGCATCAAATGTCTTTATTTCTGTCAATAGATGTTTCAGGTTTACTTTGCAGACATTAATGTGGTTACATAAAGATAAAAAGCTGGCTAAACTCTGGCAAAGAGAGGTCACTTCTTAATAAATGTGAGGAGTTGCAAGCAAAAGCAAAAAATACTTTGAAAAAAGTCCCAGGCTCATGTGTATATTAACCAGAGCAGATGAAATGATTTATTGGGTTTTATACACAATCTGTAAAGGGTAAGCATTGCTAACAGAATGAGTGGCAGCCTCAGGGAGCTGAGTAGCCCCCAGAGACCAGCCTTTGTTCCTCTGGACTTGACAGACATGTGTCCCTGTTAAATGAGGGCTTAATTTCTCTCATATGTGCACAATTTCCAAGCTCAACAAAGGCAGCCAGGACCAGAGCTATTTAAAAGAGCCAGCTCAGGAGGAAGCATTCCTGGAGAAAGGGGATGCTAAGGGGCTAATTACTCACCATAGTTCAGCAACTGATTTTTTTCCCTTCTTTTTTTTTTCTTTCCTAAACAAGGTTTATTAACATGGAACTGCCACTCTCGTTTTACATAAACATACATTAAAAGTACAAAGGTGTTACTTCTCTTTGCAAAATTGCCCTTTTAAAGGTCCTGCTTACTAAAAAAAAAAAAAAAAAAAAGGTGCATTCATTTCATTTTGAGTCTGCAATGAAAATCACCATCTCTTTAAGCACTTGGAAAGATTTTTTTTCAAAATGTGCAGAGAATTCACTACTCCAGTGTCTTCCTCTTATTTCTCGGTCTCTCCTTTTCTCATGTAGAGTAGTAGGAGTTGCCATTAGTGCTTATTACTTTTATGTAACTATGGTAATTAATATTGTCCAGATAAATGGTTCAGCATATGTAAAGTATATTAATATTTAATTACATGTCTAGTGTGGTATGTGTTTTATAAGCCTCTCACTGCATATTCAAATATGTCTGAATATGTGTTTAAATATATAAGAAGACCTTTATGGGGCCTTTCAAGTAGTCTAGTGGTGCTACCCCATACAAGTAAGTCTTTTAGACCCTTTTTCCAATGTGGGGCTCAGGTGCCTCCTGTGTTACTGGCAGTTGACATTCTCTGTGGAGAATAGGCCCATAGTTTGACAGATTGATGTAATTTTTTTTTTTTTAAATGTGGAAAACACAGTTATTTTCTTTGGATAATGTTAGCGAACTCTGTTGTTACCTTGAGAGAAAGATGAGCCGCTCCAGTGCAATAGGTTTGAAAACGTTGTGGTCACCACTGGCAGAGCACTTTGTCAAGAAATGCTGCGTGGTTTCAGGCTTATTTCCTACTCTGAAACAAACAGGAAACTCCCTTGTGAAACAGGCAGCCCCTTTGATTCTTCTCAATCAGAACATACTGATCCTCCGAAAATCAGAACACAAACAGGTGGAAAAAAGTTTTTTGTTATTGCTCAGTGAAGTCATTGGCTGAACAGGCTTCAGTATGGCATAGGAGAAGGCTTTGCAATGAGTGGCATAAAAGCTCCTAGCCCATGGTCAGGACATGAAACATGTACATTTGTGAAAGCTGGGACAGCTGCAGCAATCACAGAGTGACCTTGGAAGAAGCAACTTGCTTTTTGGATCAATTTTGTCATGTGATTTTTGAATTATAACCTTATTTTAAGCTTCCAGGTCAAATACCCCCTTTCAGAACCAGTATATTATATTATTTTATTTACAGTATGATGATTATAAGTATCAGAATTGTTTTTGAAATTAGTTGAGAAACTTACTCTCAGATCTACATAGAAGAATTGCAATTCAAAAAGTATTAGAGAAATAATTTTTTCTTCATTTCAGTATTTTGATTCAGCATATCCATTACACAGCCTAGGCAACATAAGTAGGTATCCTCATAGAATTAACTGAGCAGTTTTTATTCTTTGAACTTCTCTTGTATATAAAGGAAGGAGGTAAATGCACTATCTACAGGTTGCAGAGTATTAAGAATGAAACTAGTTGTAAAATTTTAAATGCCTTAAATCCTTCCAGAGTAGACAGTCCTCTAGCAATTAGAAGAATTAAAGATTTTTAGGGTTAGCATTTTAAATTAAAAATATCTATTACTTTTCTTAGAAGAATGGAATGGCTGATGGATCACTGGAATGGCATGTAGGGCTCTTGGCTTATCTACTCTTTCCAGGTTTTGCTTTTTCATCCTGAAGAAGGGAAAAATAGTAGTAGGAAAGAACACAGAGTTCCTTAGCCCTTTTTGAGAAGGGTTTTCAAAAGTTTATTTATTAAGTAAATAGAATTCTGTTTCTTCTCACAAAATAAATTAATTCTGACGGGACAGAAGTCACAAACCTGCCCCAGATCCTACTTACCTCTGCAAATCAGGAATACCTCCACACAATAGAAACTGTATATTTGCCTTCTTCATACTGCTAACTGATTTACAGCTGTCAAGGCTTAGAGTCACCCATTTATTTCCTTTCTATTTAGAGATGACAAAGTACATAACACTTGATGAGCTGCAGCATCCAGGACCATTAAGATATTAATGCTACAAAGGCCTGTATTGCAGGGTGAAATCTTGCCTGGATTAAAACACTGCTTCAGAGGAAGTTAAGGAGCTACATATATGCAGGGACATTCAGTAGTTATAAGGCCAGGGGAAAATGGTTTAACCTGGATTCCATGTAGATTCTAACTAAGCCTTTCTCTAAAGATTTGTTTTCATTTTCTGGAGGAGGAGGGGTTTCTTACCAAGAGACTTTCTTTCCATCTGATTAAGAGAATGCACCTTCTAATCAGAAAGGAAGGTCCCACACAGATTATCTTCTTGTCATGCTATGACAGGACCCAGATTTCATTGAGGCTTTTGTGAAGAGCTGTGGAGAGTATTAAAGCTCTGGCTCCACAGTACTTAACTTAGCTTTTTTCACAATAGAAAAAAAAGAAGATGAACTAATGCTTACTGTTACCAGCTAAGAATGAGCACTTTTTTCCTTTGTTGCATTGTTGTCTGGTTACCAGAAAGAAATGTTAATCATGTAAAAGCAGCGTATCTCTGTACTGAAGAGGAATAATCAACACTTCTCACATTTTTGCTACCTGCTACTTTGACTCAGTGTTGCACTTTTCCCCACTTCTTAGATATATTAACCAACAGCCACCTTTGTCTTGTGTGTGGTTTATTACTATTTATATTACTATTATTATTATATATATAGTATATATATTATATATATACTATTTATTATTACTATTACTATATATACTATTTATTATTACTATTTATATTACTATTTACTTTCATAAAATTCTCATAATGAGTGCAAATTTCAGAGTCAATCTGCCTGTTTTCTGTATTTATCATAGCATTTAGTTTTGAAGAAAAAAAAAAACAAACCCTACACAATCCCTGAAACCGAAGTATTTTTTAACCCTGATTTCCTAAGGAAAGAACTTTCAAATAGCTGTGGTCTATCACTGTATGTCAGAGTTCCAGCTGAAGAGTTTTCAACACAATAGGTAATTAGGTAACAACATTTGAGATACAGGAAAAAGTCTAAAAGGTCTTGCATTCAGTTAAGTTTCATGAAACTTAGTGGCTCTGATAAAGACTTTCCACTTGTTCTGGAAGTAAAGGCTTTAGACTAAACTCTCCTTATATTAGAACTTGAATATTGTAATTGGGAAAGAGGTGTCAAAATGCCCTGAGCTCAGGCAAAGTTTTGATCTGGGCTTATGCTTCAATAGACAGTAGAGAAACAAAACTGTGCACCTCATGCAGAACCATGGGAAACAAGCATTCACAAATCATATTTCTTACCAAACTACTTGTTCAAGATAGGCACATGCTTCCCATGGAAACAGATCCCTGGGTACTGAACAAAATAATGCTCTCTTTCCTTTGCAGAAGGTCTGCATGTGTCAGGAAAAAGAGAATGAAAAATATTTCATTTGTGGTAATACGTTTCATCTCAGCCCACATATTTTCTGCAAATTTACTGGTTAGAATTTTGTTTGGAGTTTCAGTGATTTGCTTGGAATATGCTGCACAATTTGAAAAAAGAACTTACTGGGAGATTTTGCTTTAAAGAAACAGTCAATCTGTCACCTGCTGTAGCTCTCAGGTTCTTCCCTTTGTTATGCTGGCATTCCTGAGGCATAGTTAAAATGTTTTCCATCTTATGCACATGAGTTCTTTTGAAACTAATGCTTTCTGAATGTTTGGTGGCAGTACTATAAATTTGCTGACAATAGTACTATCTTAATTAAATTTATGGAACAAAAGGAAATATTAGGATTTATGTGCATTGGGGACTTAAATTATATTTTTGGAAATAAGTTTAATTTCATTTATTCCTTTTAGTAGTACTCTATACTGTGGGATCAAGTGTTCTATCTAACACACCAGCAAGAGAAGTGCTTTAATTTCATTAGGGTATCACTATAGTTAGAGGGTTTCAGACAGGTCTGTAGCTTCCACATTTAATCCATAAATTTTAAATTATTTTTTGGTAATTCACAGCTAGAAACTATAAATTTTAAATTATTTTTTGGTAATTTGCAGCTAGAAACTATTTGCCTTAAAATATACTGAGCTGTTTTTTGTGTATCTTAGGAAAGGGTTACAACTGTGCCTGGACAAAGTCTGGCACCTTGTCTAGTACTACTATTAATTTTTATCTCTGGCCCATAATTTTCTCCTGACAGTTTGTACTTTTTTCTCCATGTGTTCATTGATTGGTTTATGATATACCCTGTTTCTAATATATAAGGGTTCCTTATTTTGTAACCACACCAATCCAGTTCCTCACCCTGACTCACCTGCATTCAGAAATCTTGTCCTAGGGAAGCTGGGAAAACTTTCTAACCAGGAAAAATGTGATATATTTGAGGAATGAAGGGGAAATCTGTTTTATTTTGCATGATGCTTAAAATGGCAAAAAATCCTTAAAGGACCTTAAAAACTGCATCATTACTCTCAGAGGAAGCCACTTGCTTCTTCTCTTTGGCTGGTAGCTCGAGACCCTTTGTTTGCTGAGTTTATGAACTTCCCAGTCCCTTTCCAGGGTTTGTATCCTGTCCATGAGACTGCACTGCAGGAGTTCCCCCCAGCTTGGTGGTGGTAGCCCTGTGAGGGAAATGTGCTGGTGTGCACCATGAATCCATCCTGCTCAGCTCCCTGGGCTTCTCTTGGAAGGATGATCTAGATGTGAGAGGAGTGGAGCAATGTCCACCTGACGTGGCATTCAGCCTGAATCCAGGACTGTGTAAGAAATATGTGAGCCCAGGCTCGGTCTTACAGAGGCACAGCAGGATGTTTTAACCCTCACATTTAAACAAGGCCTGACTTAAAGTGGTGTGTTACTCCTTTACCCAGAATTCACTCATTTATCACATCTGTGGCTCTTGTACTTCACAGGTCAGAGGCATCTTTCTAGGGAAAGGAAGCCTTAAAGTCCCTGAAATTTCTGTTCATCTCAGCAGAAAGTGCAGACACCAGTACCTACATGATCTGATTCGCAGTGTTTAGTGCGTAAATAGGTTCACAGAAAAGGAGGTACCAGGGCTGGCAGGGGAGCAAGCAGGAAGAGATTACAGAGAGACCACTGGGGTGAGAAGATTTTTCACTTTGAGGACGGAGGTGTTGCATCCTACAAGCAGAACTATGAAGTGGAGTTTAAGGCTGTAGGAATTTTAATCTTTTTCTTCCAGAAATTTGCTGTTACAAATATTGTCTGAGGCATTATAGTCAGTTCTGTGAAGAAACCTTGCTGTTGTACACAGCAACAACAGCAAAAGAAGCTTCACTTTTTAGTGCTGTCAGGTTTGCAATTTGAGTAGAAAAGGAAGTAACCAGATTTGTATTGTTAGCCTGACTGTCTCTGGAAATGAGCTATGTGCAAGTCTGTCATGTGTTTTGAAGTGCATGTGCCACCAAATTTTCATCCACTGTTGGTGCATTTCAGTGGAATTCAACAGAAAAATAACTTCAAACAAAAATAAGTTCCCACAATCTTGGTGAAGCAGACAGCTAGACTGAGGTGAGGGAATTTTTTCCATACTCCTTCAGACACGTTGGATTTCTTAAATGTACATTTACAAGAAAAATACCTGTGTCAAAACTTGTTGTTGAATGAGAGGATCTAAAAGGGCAGAGACCTTATCAATAACACAATCACAAGTGAAGCTTCACTTGAAGCTTTCACCTCAGCAGACAGTGAATTCAAATCCTTAAAGTCACAAAGGGCTGTACTTGCCCTTGAACCTGTAAAACCTCTCGTGTCCCTTTTTAACAGTTTGCATTCCATAAGCAAACAGGGATTGGAGATATTCCCTGTTGTCAGTTGATCTATGACCTGTGCCCTAATAGCACTTCCAAATAAAATCTGCCTACTTGGAATAAATATTGCTGTGGAAAACCTCTCAAGACTGGAAGACAAGAGAAATTGCTGTCAAATTATGATCTCAGAGTGCTTCCTGTAGTGAGAGAAAAGTCATGAACTAAAAATGTCTGATCTTTTGGTTTCCATTCAGTACTTCAAAGAGGGATTATTGGTGTTTTAGAGAACTATTTAAAATGCATATGCGAATACACAGGGGTATAAGTGAAAATATGGAGTAGCAGTAGAAAAAAGTTATAACACCCTTGAGTTTGGGATAGCTTCTTTAACTGAAAAATCACAAGTGGATTATACACACATCATACCATCAAAGATATTGAATTTGTTTTGGCAAAAAACATGCAGAAATATTAAGCAGAGTGGTGGGAAAAACTGGAAAAAATGAAGAAAGTTCTGAATAATAAAAAATACAGTATTTATATAGGTCATTCCTTTATGCTGACAGAAATTTTTTACTGGGGAGTAGTTCTAGTCTTATATGGTTACAAGGACATGAGTTTCTTCTGACTAATTTTATAATTAATAGGAGGAGAATTTTGGGTAAAATAGTGTGAGAACTTTACTGTGATGCATAGAGACAATGTAAAGGTAGGAAACAGACATGAATGCATGACAAGTCTCTCTGCTAATGTCTTTGTGAAATCCTCTTTCCTCTGTCTATTAGTTTGTTCTGCCATTTTTCCTTTTTTTTTTTTTTTTCTTTAATATGCATAGCCACAGTTCTGGTAAAGATGGTTAGTGCACAGTTGTTTGAATCATTCATTGTTTAAAAGTGCTTTCAAAATAAAAAGTATAATGAAAGGTCTAAGAATACTGAAGAAAAAAAATCTCTGCACAGTGATATTTCAAAAAGATTTGTTGTTCAATAAGCTTTCATTTTAAAATAGCCTGATTGTAAAATTTATTTCTTGAATTAAAAAAAAAAATAGCTACAGGTGATTCATACAATCATCCCCCAATTCCAGCATTTAGTTCTACCATATACCCAAGGTATTCTGAGTGGTCAAACTGCACATCTTATCTTATTTCTTGCATACACATACACTGGACAAACTCTGCCCAGCTCTTCTCTATCAGACCATGCTTTTATCAGCCATAACTGATGACAAGAGAAGGCAAGAGAAAGAGAGAAATTCATAAGGTTCCTACATGTCACCAGAAAAACAAGATTAAAAATACAGTTTGAAAATGTGTGTAGTTCTGGGGTTGCTGGTTAAATGTAGCAAGTGGGTCCCAGTGAAAGGACGCAGAAGTAAAAATCAAAGGTTTGAGATTTTTTTTCGATATACTTAAAAATCTGAGCAATTGGTTAGAAAATATGGATGAAAGAGCCCAGTTCACAGCTGAAATTAACAATGAATTCCTTAAAAAACACATAACTCTTTTGTTTAAAGCTTATTAAAAAAGTAATTTATTCTTTCTTGGAGTTATTTTTTTTCCCCTTGAAATATCAGACACTGACTACAATTAATTGCAAGTCACTGGTAGAGCTGAACTGAGGCTACTGTAATGGTACTGTTGTAGAGTCAGTCCTGTTCAAGTGGCTTGGATGATCTTAGACTCTTCAGTCACTATTGCTTGTAAGAAGCAAGGGATGTTCCTCTCCCTAAAGAACTGCAAAATCTTGATAGATAAGACAGGTTATAAAAAGGAACTTTTATTTATCCCATTTTACAGGCAAGAAACTCAGACACTTAAGTGAATTGCTGAGGGTCTCACAGGAAGCCTGGGTGGAGCTGGGAATTGAACACAGATAACCTGAGTCTGAGTGCTTGGCTCAGAAGACCACTTTAAAATGTTTTAGAATGTGGCTTTATTATCTATTAAGTAGGGACTGAATAACGTGGGAGATATGAACTGGGGAACATGTTAGGTACATAATATATCTTCACTGGATGTACATGGTATTTTATAGGAGAGTATAAACTCGGTTGCTGTTTCAGGCATACGTTAATATCACTTATAGTGTGTCTCAGTACACTGAGCATACACTGGAAAACACTAAAGAAAGGGAGTTTTTAGACTGCTAATGATGTCCTTTTAAGGAACATGTGACTAAGGGCTGAGAGAATTTGCTGCTGAAACTGCTTACTACAAGCCTTTGAAAATTCCCTGTCTAGTTATTCACATAGGAAATATCTGGTTGCAGGCATACTTGGCTGTGCAGGCTTCCATGAGTACCCCATATTTATAAAGCCTGTTCATTCAGGCCTTTGAATGGGAGCAGTTGACAGAAAGGGAGTCATTTTGGTGAATTCTTTTTAAGCATACAGTGAACTTGCCTCTTGACTTTTGCATTTGATGCTTCATTGTGATTTATGCAAAGTGCAAAAGCCATATGCTAGAGATGGATAAAAACACAAAGATGAAATATCACCAGTTCATTTAATTTTTAGTATCACTGATCTGTTCTTTCTTTTATTTTTTTTCTACTAGTGATAGTATTTTTATTCTGTACCTGCCTATAAGTTTTCCATCTCTCAGGCTTTCAGTTTGTTATCCTTCATGAAAAACTATACTCACTTAAGGCTGTATTCTCAGAGGCTTTTGGAAAGTGGCCTGGAAAAATTGTTTGCATGCCTGTTAGCACTAGCAAAATCCCAAATTGTGTCTCTTAGTGAGTGTGTCTAAGCCTTCAGTTCTTTTCTATGATTTTCTGTAGTACTTGAGAAATATTTTATCACTACTACTCTTTCAACCAGTAAGACTAATCTGTTACTGGAATTCTTCTAATTTCACCCTTAGCAAGATTAATTTACATGCTTCAAACTTAACCAGAATGTATTTAAATGTCCGGAAAGTGATTTTCATGTGAGGCTGGCATGATTTCTGACTTTGGATCAGCTAGCTGTTGCTTCACTTTGAGTAATTCAACACAAAAATAAAGAAGTGGTTGTACAAATCCCTGCAAAATGAAATCATCCAGTTTCCTAGAGCTCTGCTTTTTAATTATCCTTCTTTTTGCTCAGGAATGGATGAAAATAAATTTCATGTGTGATAACTCTTATGTATATTTCCGAACGATGTATATTCAACTTGCCACAGAAATCCAATGTAATTATTGCTTCCTAAATTTCATTAAAGCATCTTGAGCATCTGACATATTTTAATGTCCTGATACTCCTCAGACTCACCTGGTTTTACTCCACCAACTTCCTGGGCACAGCTAATGGCAGGAGCTATTAATGCCAACAACTTCTTTTCAGATGAAGTAGAAATTATTTAGACATATAATTCCAAAGTGCACCTGCAAATGAAGAACCAAATTTTTTAGGTTAAAAATCTGAACCTTCACTTTATTGCACCAAAATCATGTGGATTCCAGAAGTTTGCTCATTTTTAACTAATCATAAAGTACTGGGTTTATTGAAGTTTTGGAGCACAGATAATAGATGCACACAAATATATAGATAGGCAGAATTTAAAATACAAATTCCAAAGAAGTGAAGAGCTAAAGATAGTCTGTCCTTTTGCTTCAACAATTTTGAATGTAGCATCAGTTTGGAAATTTGCATGTAGGCTAGTTGTGTCTGTATAAGTAGGCATCTAAGAGCTCACATTTAGAGAAAATCATAAGCAAAAATTTGCCAAGATAAACCATAAAAATGTGCATAAATAGTTCATGTTTCTTACCACATTTTCTCTGCCTTTCTTCATGCAGAATATTAGATGCCCTCTAAAATGGTTGTGCTAACTCTAGAGTACAAAGAACACTACATTGGTCTCGAGCATTTCAGCTTAATTGTTATCTGTATAGCTCAGAGAAAGAGAAGCACAAACATCTAATGTAAATGAACAGAGGAGAAAAAAAAATCTCATGAAAAGGAAAGTCTAGTACCAGAAAACTGACAGAAACATGAGCAGCTAATTGCTGTAGGCTCCATACAACTTGGAATGACCTAAGGGGATATCAACAAATCACTTTCCACTGGAGTATAGTAACAGCAATGGCATAAGAGTGAAATCACTGGCAAAAACTAGGGGAAAAATTCTTTTAAAGTATTGGCATTAGCATGTTAGTGAGCAATTCTTTTTCCATTTTAATGGTTATTAATGTCTGTGTTTGCATTTAACATCTGCAAACCCTCCCTTTCCACTTTTCTCCCCAAAACCCAACTGGTGGTGTGGTAACTGGATTTTATGTGTCTATCTCCAACTCCCTTATGAATCCTGAAAAACTTTTTCTAATACTGACACCCATAATGTAAGTTATTTGGCACTAGTATTTATATGTTTTTTTTTCTCCAGAAACTGAAGAGATCAGATAAAAAAGAATTATTTTGTTTTAAACCATAAGAAGTTAAATTTCTTTCTTAATCACATGTTTCAGGTTGCTAATTTCTGAAAACGGAAGAAAATTGTTCAGAGTTTAAATAAATTAATTAGATCATTTTACAAGCATCAGTGAAAGACAGCATATAAAAGAATTTGGAACTATCCCTAGCAAGGGCCATTCTTTTTTACGTTTGGAGAACTCTCCAAACCCATAAGCTAAACCAGTTTTTGAATGTGATGACAGATAAGTTTCCCAGCATTTCTATTTGGCCACTACTAAATATTTAGTGGTAGATTTTACATTGTTCACATGTTTTGTTTTCTCATGGGCAGTACTGAGCCTCAAATATGTCATCAGGATTTTTGCTAGGTAGCTTAGCTGAAGAAAGAGCTTTCTCTGTGATTTAACAGTAATATTGGTTGAACAACATTAATAGGGTGATGTGCAGAGAACCATTTTGCTTTGGGAAAACAATGCTTTCTTCTCCTCATCCTTTGTTACGCATGTTCTGCCAAAAATTGTTGCTATTGAAACAGAAGAGAATTTGAGCCTTTCATGAATCAAACTTTTCCTCTTGTTTCAACTCTGTTGTCCCATTTTTAAATGCCTCTGCTACAGCAGTTACAGCTTGATTTTTGGAATACTATGGATAGATTTTGCCACAGTTGTTTATCTTAAAGCACTTATTTCCAATGCATTTCCAGCCTACAATTTGTTTTCAGTGTGCTCGGGCAATAGCATAAGTCTGTAACACTGTTCTGAAATATTCTTTGCACGAAACCCCCCTGTGCTTTGTGCAGAAATTGTGGCTGACAGAGTTGTAGCACCATTGTTTTAAGTCTTTCTTTAAAGGCATTATTCTTTATTTCTACAAAAGACATGAACACTTGTGTAGAACTTTCCCATATTTATCAAAAAGATATTTTTTTCTTGAGCCATCTAAGTGGGGAAAAAAATTCTACATATATTCAATGACCAGCCATGGTATCCCATTAATCTAACTATGAGACAAAGTTTCTATAGCTCCAAATGTTTTATTTATTTGAAAAGAACCCCTTACATTAGAGAAGAACAAAGACTACAGAATATATATATATATATATATATAAAGACAGTCCATATTTAATCAATATTTGTAGGTGCAAATGTCTCACTTTTACAAAATCTACTTTTGAAATGATCTTTTATTTTTAAATGATCTCATGCCAGCCACAGGTACGGCCATATTTGTGGTTTCCCCCAGATACTGAATGATGTTCTGTAGTGGGATCAAGCGCTCTCATGACATTTAACCATTGGAAACGAAAGAAAACATTTGTGGTGTGAAACAACAGCACACACTTGACCCTCCAAAGTATATCCATTTATAAATGGATAAAAGTGACTATTTAAAGTTGTTTTATAAGGCAACCACTGTGCCGGCCAAAAACCCCTAATTTACTGTTTGAAAAAGCAAATGATGTGTGGGTACAAGAACATGCATGTTTTAAAAAAGATCTGTGGTGTTCCTTGTGTTGTATTTGATCTTAGTGGTGAAGCAACAAACCTGAGTTTAGGAGGATGTTGCTGCCATCCTATTTTTAATTCACCATTATGTGTTAAAACAACCATTAGTTTTGAGTGAACAATCACAGCCTTGCTTTCAATGGTTGCTCAGGTATTTCTTTGAAACCAGTTTATAATTTCTTTGTTTGTTTTGCATAAGGGGTGCAGCCGTAGATGTAGATTAGGGAGCTGGTGGTGCCTCAGCCACATTCCATTCAGGGTTTTATTTGCTGTGGGGAAGAGGATGAATGAATGAGAGAAAGTCTTATTTCAACTTTTTTTCTGACCTCCTTAAGCATATGGCAAGGTGTACCAAAAATTTAGTTGTTTAGGCTGCTACAAGAAGGTGTATTTTCACCCATCTTTGCTTCCCCACTCAAACAAATATGGCAGTGGCACCCAGCCTGGTTTCATTTGAGGCTTTTTTTTTAAACCTTTTTAATGCCCTTTGACTTTGAGCCTAATTATAACTTATAAATAGCTTATAAACATTATTAAGTGTCAAAGTGCACTTGCTGTTTCCATGCAGGTGAACTCTCCAAAAGTTATAAAATAAGACAAATTGATTGGTTCTCAAGCAAAACAAATAGGTGCTAAAATGTGGGTTTGAGGCATGGGAGATTTTCAGAATGTCTTTTTAAGCAATCTGGACATAAACAGATTAGTTGAAGACAACTTCAGTAAAGATAGCTCTCTTGAACCATCTACAAGCCTTTTGTCAAAGAAAGCTGAACTATGACTAAATCTGTGAGTGGTATGAATTATTAGGTGATGAATTTTAAAAGTAGTGTCCAGATGTAAATAGTGAAAGCATCCAAAATATTACTCAGCAGCTGCAAGAGCTATAGGAAAAGCTGATTTGACAAATTTAGTAATTTCTTAATCACTTTCGTTAGGCTGTATTGTCAGTTCCAAGAGGCAAATTTTCATCTTGATTTACGCCTATAATAGAAATGGCAGAAAACTGAAAAGTTCTCAGAACTGTTTACTTACAAAACACCTTTTAAGTAATTTTGGAAGCTTCCTATGACCTAGAAGTAATGCTCCTTACCCATGGGAGTTAAAAAAATACACTTTTAGACAGTTTATATTAACAAAGCTCTTTTTTTTCTGCCTAAAAGAGTGACCTGAACATGTGTGCAAGTGGTAAAAACAGGCTTAAATGTATTATTTACAGCTATATCAAAATTTATTAATTAGTTACCTTTGGTTTAAATAAAATTGATTGTTAAAGCAGAAAGTAGATGTTGGTATGAATTCTATTCTGCAGTAGCTTTCAGATAAAAGAAGCAGTGACCCAACTCATTAGCCCTGTGATTTAATATATTGACACTTGGGTACGAATAATTCCGTTTAGTGGCTTCTGTTTCCCAGGGATCAATTTAATTAGTTATAAAATGTGACTTCATGTCAGGAGCCAGAAGAAATGCTGACGTTAAATAAAGTCATACGCAATTTAAACAATAAAGCTATCGATACCTGGTTAAAAGTTAATGATGCACAAAAAAATGGCTTAATAGAGACAACCTCAGCAATGAAAGTGATGGTAGGAAAATTAAGCTAAGTGGATGAATGAGAAATGGTGATGTTGTTGGATTGTTAAAACAAATTCATGGATGGCCTGATGGTTCATTTCATAGCACTGTATGTTTCTGATTTAAATACATGTTTGAGGCTAAGCCTGTACTTTCATATTAGGAGTGACAAGAAGTGGTCTGAATCCTTTCTCCTTTAGATTCTGGGAAAGGACAAGACAATTTACCTGTGCACATTCATCTTTGATGTGTCCCTCTGGGATATCTCAATGCGACCCAATATTAACTGTAATGGCCCCCTATTATAATATTACAAGTACTAATATTTGCACAGTTGGTCGAGACCCCAGTCAGGATCACTGTCATATTCGGGTAGGTGCTGCTTAAACACTGTACAAATAAGGAAGGACAGTTCATGCCCTGAAGAAGGGAAGAATTTAATGTTAAAGAACTATATCCTTTCAAAACCCATTTAATGCTGTAGATGTAATCTACTTATGTTATCTAAGTAGAGTAAGAGGGTTTAGTGAAGAAAACAGCAACCCAGAAGATTGTGGGAACTACAATTTGCCCTTCATTATTCCTTCTGTTTCTTCTTATGAACATACAGATGCACTAGAGCCCTTTAGAATTACGGTTCCATTGTTTTCTCATTTCCTGGCCTGCTTTGAACATGGCAAGGTAAAATCCTTGCTAAATGTCTTAAATAATAACCTGTAAATCCATATTCAGACACTGGGCCAAATTAATGAAAAATGGTTCTTGTCTTTTTATGGGTAGCACACGACGATTTTCCAAGTCACTGTGGGTTGTTTCTATTTCTGTAAAGCATTGCTTCAATTTAATACTGGATTGGTATGGTCACCTCTTTTAAAGATGTACAAACACTTAGCTGAATATACTGAATAGATGCTGGATCAAAAAATATGGACAAATGTGATTCCTTAGCTTTAAAAATGAGCATTAGACAAATGGTGTCTGACATAGAAATTATAAGGAACAGCACAAAAAGCTTCTAATTTGCTTGTAGTTTATCACTTTTTGGATGAGACTGGAGTTAGTCCACCTGTGAGGAAAAAAATCTGATATCAAAATGACCTGCTTTGAGCTGAGCCACATTATGTTTCCATTTCTGTGAATCCTTTCAGGGGCAGACAGATTCTGTTTAGCAAGACCAACTGTGAAAATGAAGAGTAGCAAATGAGGCAATTAGATAATAATTTTTAACAATTGTACACAATCTGATTCACCCACAGACTCCTGGAAAGCCTGAAGGGGAGCAGCAGGCAGCAGTTATTACCTGCTAAAAGCATTAACAGTAGCCACGGTAACTTGCTGAAGGATAGAGAGGATATGCCTTAGAATAAAACCTCTGTGTGTCAGAGGGATTTTCAGACTGCACAAGAGTTATGTTTTTTTTACTAATGTTAGGCAAACTGTTTTGTCTTTGCATTGACTTTACATTGGCCGCAGCCTACACAGAGGGAACTCCTGGAAAAAAGGGGGACATTAATACTTTTTACTGTGTGCGGGCCAGCCAGTAGTTAGAGAGGGGGCCCATGTTTTCTTAGGGCTCAGATGGCAAAGCTAAGTATTCAGCCTACGGCAGGAAAAAAGTGCCTTTTTTGTTTTCTGGCTGGAGAGTCCAAGCATTCCCAAAGGAACACAATGAATGGCCCGTTTTGTCTGACACTGTTTCGTAGACATAGAATTCTTGTTTTTTCATAATTATTCTTGCCCGTCACTGGGTGTGCACATGACATTTGAGCGTGTTTTAAAGTCTTAACACACTCATGTGCCTGCAATAAAGTTACTCATAACAATCCAGGCTTTCTGCAGACAACAGAGCAGGGTCTGTTGTTTTCACAAGTCACAGCAGCTGGGAGGCAATTGTGAAGACAACAGCTTAATCTAGCTGGAAAATACAGGAAGAAGAGAATATACACTCAATGTCCTTCCATATTATTGCAAACAATGCAGAGGGCTTTTTTTGTTGTGGCTTTTTCTTTTCTTTGCTCTGGGTGGTCTGACTGAAAATGTGAGTGGCATAAAATACACCAGTAAATGTACTTCAAATTTTCAACTTGTTGCATTTCTGTGTCTAAATCTGTTAAGGGGTGAGAATATTAATCTACATGAGCACTTTAAAAGTCATACAATAACAGCCTTATTTTGACCTCATCTACACAGTGTTTACACTGGTGTTGGTTTACAGCATATGTTGCAGTTGCTTCTGAGTTACACTGGTATAAATGAAACTGGAACCAGGAACTTAGTAAAAATTTGGTTGCTGAAAACTTCCATTTGAAACAACTTTATTGAAAGAAAAAATGAAGCTAGGCAGTCTTAGACATTTGAAAGTTGTGTTTTAGCTTCTGTGTAAAAGGACAAGGGCACTCAGCAATTTGTTTCTTTATTGCGTGCTTCTGAATCTGTAGATTAATCATATTTGTAAATGCTTCATTTATTTCAGAAGCACATTTACAAACAAAGCATGTAATAAATTAACATGCAAACTCAGTTAAAAAGCATCATAAGTAGGCAGTGATCAGATAGTTTTTACCCTAGCTATATTTTCTGGTGAAGTTTTGTGAAATATTAGGGAAATGGATTTTTTTTCTAATGTAAGGAATGAAAAGTGAAAAGGAGCATATACTCCAGTTATTATGTCAACACCAGAAGGAGTAAAATGCAAATTAACAAGAATCCTATTGCAGAGGTGGGGGTAGCTTAGAAGTCACCATGTGGTTTCAGTGAGGGTAAATGCTCCTTTTAAAGAAGAGGTGATATTTCTCCAATTGCAGTAAAGGTACCGTCCTTTCCTGCTCTTGGGAATGCTACATACAGCAGATTTCCAGTAACCATGGCAGACAACTCAGATGGGAAAGATTTTTATTATGCATAGCACAGAGGTTATAGCAGTGAGTAGCAGCAGCAAAAGCCAGTCAGACAGTGAGTATGGAAAGCAAATGAGAGATTTGAACATGGTCCAGGCTTCCAGGAGGGAGAATCGAGATGTTCACTGAAAAAATACAAAATAAATGCTGAGATGAGTTGGGTGCACAGTGCTGTTTGTAGCAGAGCTGCACCAGCCACCTGTGGGGCAGCAATACCAGGGATGCACATGGGGTGAAAGTGCAATGGGTTTTGCTCTATTCAGCTTCAAAATAAAGCAGACAGATGGGGATAATATCACAGATCTATTCTAAAAAGCATGGATGGGCATTTCTGGGTCTAAGCATTAAGTAATTTCTACACATTATTGACCAACAGTAAGCAAAACCTCTTTCTCTGTTTTCCCTAAAATACATTACCACACCTTCCCCTACATGTCCCTTAAAAATGCAGTACCAGTGTGGTCAAAAATAAGCATGTGGATTAGCTGGTCTGTGCATCTCAAACTAATCTTTCAGCCTGTTTGCCCTCACATCTCAGGAATTCTTTATTTGTATCCTGTTTTCCTGTATTTTTTTCTGTTGGAGTTTTGGAGTTAGACTGATTTATAATGAGAAAAGAAAAAGAAACCCAAACCCAACAACTGAAAAAGTATTTTCTGAGGGGTACCTAAACTGAAATAGAAAATTACATGATGAAAAGTCTTATTTACCTGAAAAGACAGTGGAGACAAACATGTGCTAACAAAACCTGGAGTTTGGGTAAGGGAATTGTTTACTCTGAAGACACTTGAGTGCAGTAAGAGGTTTTTAGAAAATCACAATTCTAATTTCTTTCAGCTGCATGTGTCTAGCTTAAAAACCAGATGTTTGTAGGTGTCCTCATTTCCTTGATGTGGTGCTACACTTATGCTTAAGCTTTTCTTAAATTTGTGACAATCACCATCCTAAAGACAGGGTCAAATGTAGCTCCCCATGGTCTTTGTCCTTATAATGGAAGTTTATTGACAACTTTTGGGTGTCACTTTCTTGGTATCATTGGCCTAAAAGGAGAATTTACTGCTGGATAGCTAGCTTGCATGCACAAAACCTGTCCCCAAAAGAGACAAAGTGAGAGTTAATGCTAAGAGTTTTGTAAAGAGACTGATTGTATGGTAAGGGAAGGAGAAAAAAATTATTCAATAAATAGAAGAGACAGAAAGAAATCCAGCAATAATAGATGTGAGGGATGGAATGATTTTTAAGACTTTCTTTTTCTTACTCAAGTAACTACGATTAGCCCAGCTGGCTTGCAGACTTCTTCACTCAGCAGCAAACCTGTTAAATGTATCATGCTCAAAGTACATCTCCCCATAAAGGTGGTCTGCCCAGAGTAACTGTTGCAGAAACGCTGTTTTTTTGTGTGTCCCAGGAAGTAATTTAAATGGAGACTATTCAGGAGTACAGCAGGGGAATTGCATAAATGGATGGATCTAAGAACACAGAAATCTCAAGTGAGGGATTTGGGAAACAAGAGGAAAGCATGTTCTACATATATATATTTGTAAAATATATGCATATTTAAGATTATTTGTAAAAAATGTATGTATAGAAATGTGTTTTATATATATATATAAATATATATGTCTACTCTATATGTACCCATTGTGTATATGTAGAATATGCTTTTATTTTTATAACATGAAATATATAAACATAGCTACACACTCATGTATTTATATACACAACGAGATTCACTTTTATTTTAAAAAAATGTCTAATAGGAAAACTTCTGCTTGGTAAGATGTGTGACTTTATCATGGCACGTGCTACACACAAATTCCCACCGTCACTTTTTAGAAGAAAACAAATTTCCCTTAAGTAATCTTTGGTGAACTTAAACGCTGTTCACATGTAGACATGGTGTTGGAGAATTAAAGTGCTACAGGTTCATACTCTGAAATATTTTGAAGTTGTTTCCTGTGTAGCTGAACACCAAAACACAGCCTCATAATGGAGCACAGGCAAACACAGATGTAGTAACTGGAACAGAGCTATTGAAAGAATTTTTTTGTCTTCTGCTCTGGTTTTGGAAATCTATTTGGATGGGCATTTTTGTACAGTTGCTTCTCTTGTTTCCTTATTACCTGATCCAATGACCAAAATTATGGCCATGATAACTTTCTGGACTGGCTGCCACTAGGACATGCCATTGCAGCTCACAGTTCTGCCAGATTTTATTATGTTAGACTGATCTGTTGGATCCTCTACCACCAAGTCAACCCTCATCCTTACTCTTATTTTTTTTTCTTCCTCTATCTCTCTTTCATTCATCTTCCAATGAGTAAAAAGTGTCAGCACTAACTAGTTCCTACTTTGGGAAAAAAAGTAGCACTTCATCTGCTCCTGCAAATTCTTTCACCCTCTGAGCAGTGATTAATATACAGGTTTAAGAAGAATATTTAAACAAAACCTGGAAAAAAAGGAAAAGAGCAAATATGCAAGCTAATGGTGTACCCTGAGGTGAGCAAAATGCATTTTTTTAACAAGCCAAGCATAGCAAAAAAAGCTATTCTACAGTGAAATTAATAATTACCAAAAAGATTTGCTAGCATTATTGTTGTATCCTTTATGAGAATATGAGTAACATGTTTAAAAAACATGGGAAGTGTGAATCAAAGCCCAAAGATTCAAAACGGTCTCTAATTTTTAATGTGAATTCTATTCATATGCCCCTGGTGCATAGGCTGAAATACAGACTGTGGATAACAAATGCCTTCAGAGTGGTGCTACTTAACCTGAAAATTGTATCTGTTCCTCTGGTAGTACGGATTTCTAATTCCCTTTGCCATCCTGTTTTAACAAAGCTTTAGGGTAGGAGGGCATCTTAGTGCCACATGTAGTAGGTGCCTGGCTATAATACATGATTTCAGCTCCAAATATTTTCTGAAGGCAAGGTTTGTTTATTAACTGAACCCCATGCTGAGATTCAATCAATCTAATACAGGGTTAGTTTGAACATTCAAACGTATGCCCATACATCTTGGGCATATATCTTACATAATGATGTTGGCCCCAGACATCTTTCTGGGTTTGTTTATGTCTGTTATGGATTCCCCTCATTATCCATGCTGTTTGAGGGATTCCCTATGGATTCAGCCAGTTTATTGCATACTTTTTTAATTTTATGCCAAACTGAATGTTCTGAGTGGCAGCTCGTAGGGTAGCTCTGTTACAGCTTCCTCTCAAACCTAAAGATGAATGCTGTGATTAAGGTTAAATAAAATAATATGGAAACCAACATGCTGCAAAAGGGTATGGAAGAGAATGCCCTGGGAGAGGCAGGAGGGTTATAGAAGTAATGTGAAAAAATATTAAGAAGTTGACTACTCTTCCTGTTTCTTTTACTTTTAATTATGATTAACCATTAGCACAATAATTCAGTAGTTTACAAGATCTTCCTTATTGAGCATCTGTATTAATGACACTAGGAAAGCTCATTTATTAAATTTCACTAGAGTGAAAGGATGTTTTAACTTGCCAGTAGCTGAGCACATCTGTGTGTGTGCACACAATTCCCAGTAACATTAACTGTAGGTGCATATGCAGATCGGCAGAGAAAGGAGTCTTAAATACAGAAAGGCAAGAATGCTTTGGGCCACAGGGTTTTTGGGAGTCCTGCTCCACTGGAGTAAGAGTTTCTGAGGATCTCTTCCTCAAACCTTGCCCTTCTCATATTCAGTATACAGCCCTCATTTAGTTCTTGTAGCAGAGTTTACTAGGAGTAATATATGGCCAGAAGAAACTCGGGCTAAAGGACAGGTTTTACTTATAAAGCCTTTGCATTATGGAAAAGATTGTTTTCAATCTGAAAACTCGGATTTATAAACACTTAATTCATCAGTTCCCCGTGCCTTTCATTTGAAATAAACAGCCAGCAATATTATTTTAAAATAAGGCAGAAGGTGTAACAAAAATGAAGTAATGTTTTGAGAAATAGGTGATTGATGATTAAAAAACAGAGAGAGAAGGGGCGGGGGGTGTCAGTCCGGCATTCATTAGTCAGGCAAAACTTCGGCTTGAGCATGCATTAAGTCAGGAAGACCAGACAGTGTGTCTGGAAAATGATTCTTTCTTTAAGAAGTAGTCTCTCAAAAATATCCCCTTGTTTCTTAAAACTAAAGGCATCCTTTGACCGACTTAGTTGTTTTATAGCTATTGATGCTAGAGAAAACAAAAGAAACTTTAAAACCTGGAAACATAAACATCATTGAACCATCCCCTTTAAAAGAAAAAAAAAAAGGGGGGGGGGAGGGGGTTGGTGTGGAGGGGAGAGTGAAAAAGAAAAGAAAGAAATCACAGTGGATGTTTTCCAGGAGGGCACATGCTATGCTGTGTAAAGGGGGCTAGTGTAACAAGAAGTCATCTATTCTTGATTTCTTGAGACAGCTAGAGCTTTGTGCCTTGTGTAGTTTCTACGTTTTAAGAGCTTGTTCTGTGTAGCAGAAATAATACAATAAATGGGTTTAACCACATTTGTCTCAGCTAGACAGTCTGCTTTGTCAAAGATTGCTGGTACAACATAAACAAATTATGTGTTTGTAGCGCTTTTCAATGAAAGCCTATCTAACAGAGAGGAGATTGTGTTTCGGCAGCTGTAGATTTAATCTCCTACCTGTCAGTTAAAGCAGGCATTTCCTGAGCAGATAAGGCCTGGCTGCAGAGGGGGAAGCGGCCGCAGCCGGACAAAGGGCCATTGTTGCCGGGCCGGAGCGCTGCGCGGCTCCGAGCCCGCACTGACGGC
>JAHLSL010000073.1:4185268-4202022 GCA_025920805.1 Petroica traversi
CCCGGCTCCGAGCCGCTGCAACCGGAGCGCGATCGCCGCACTCGCTCCCCGGCGCTGCTCGCCAGCCCTGAGCCACGCCGGGGCTTTTGGGGAAAGCCAAAAAATTGGGACGATTGGCGCTCTTTCTCGAGTGTCGGGATCCTCTGCAGCGCAGCAGCGTGGTTTTGTACCTGAGCTATAGCTGTCGCTGGGATTTTAGTACCTAAAGTTGAATAAGAAATATCCAGTGCTCTTTAGTAAATGTTTCTTGTCTTATTTCACCTTTCTAATGATTTTGTTCTTTCACAATGTTTTTGTAGATTAATCATATATGCTGCAGGAGGTCGAGAAGCCCATAAAATCAACTTGAGCGAGACAGTTGGCGTAGGAAGCATGCAGGCTGTTCGCATGTCACTGGAAGTTTACAAACTCCGGTGCTTGCTCCCAAATTTGCAATAATTACCATGTACCGATGGTGGCAATCACCTCAGTCATACTGTGCAGACACACCAGTTCCTTGGATCCTTTTCTGAGTAAAGATGGTCAGATCATGTCAAAATCTGAGGAATCCTAGGAAGAGATGGAACAAATTAATTTTTGCATGCAATCAGTATTCTGATTTGACTTTGATCTCTAGACACAGGAGTTTTCTGCATTAAGCTAGTTCTCCACATAATTGCCTTTGATAACCCTTTGTGTTTCGATCTAAACACTCCATAAACATCATAGGATTTCAGGAAGTTATCTAGGTTACTATTCTGCATTAAATACCTTTCAAAAATATACAGGAGCAGGAATATTCTCACTGGATGTGAATAACTCCTTTGACCTAGTCTCTTGAATATTATGCATTTAGGCTTGAGGAAAAATAACACCACTTGCCTCTCCTTCTCTTTGAATTTATTCTTCTTTATTATAAATACCAGTAGAAATCAGCCACAGGACTTGGTGGGATGGCAAAAATGTCTTTTTGCACCTGTGCCTCACTTCCACCCTTGTATCCTGACATCATGCAAGTGTTGGAGGGCTGAATTGTACAGTGCTGGTGTGGAGGTCAAAATTACCTGCTGATTTTCCAACAGAGCATGTCCCTCGTTAGCCATAGCTCTGCACCTCATGTGGGTCTTGGTACAACTGTGTCATGAGATGTAAAGATTTGTAAACAGCAGATTACAATGGAATTGGTTCCTATCCACCATGCAGCATCACTTCTGCCACTGGAAAAGTAATCCAGGCCTCTTTGAGAGTCTTCCTGTGTAACCTGTAGGTGTAATGCTCTCTCCTGAATGGGTCTTTGAGCTCAGATTAATTAATACTTGTAAAGTATGTAGTAGATCTAAGTCCTTCTGTAGTGGCATTATAATAGAGTCACAAATATTGGAATATCAATGGGAATACAGAAAGTTTTAAAAACAATGTGCTGCTCAGGACAAAATTCTTCCCACAGTGAAGAAAATGGCAGAATTCCCATTTTCATCGGTGCCCACCTGAATTTCAGATATAATCTGTATTTGTTTAAGTATGTTCCATTTTGTTGCAACTTTTTTTACCTCTACAGGGCAGAAGGAATTTTTATCAGAGGCACTGAAAGAAGTTTTTGTTTTTATTCCTACTCTGCTGGAGCTTCTCTTTAAAGTGAAAGACAATCATTCCTTTAGTAACCATCAGTTTTGTGGTCTGACATAATTTTTTTATACTGTGCATTGAGAGAATTAGTTCCATATTAATAACTAGTGATGGTTAGCATTAAAATAAAGGAGTTCTGTCTCAAAAAGACATATAGGGAGAAACTGCTCTAAAGCACCAACACCAAACACAAATTTTAAAGTATCTCTTGCTCTAAATATTTCGACCAACAGGAAATTTCAATGTACTCCAAAACTCTTGCCTGTTTTGATATCACCATAAAAACATAGCTAATAAGGGATTTCTAACATAATTTATATTTAGATTTGAGCTGAAGTAATGGAGCTTTCGTGTGTAGAAAAATATCAACAAGTATCATTAGACTGCAATATTTATCTTATTTTGGCATGAATAGGACAAGGTGCAAATGAGAAACATACATCTTCACTAGTCTTTGGAAATATCTGAAATAATTGACTTGCTCAGTCTTCTGTGATGGCTTGGTGACCACTAACTGTGACAATTTGCATAATAGTCAACTCTTCACTTCTGTAGAGATAACTGTTTGTATCTGATTAAAATTAGGACTGTTTTAGTTCTCTTGACTTTTCCAGAAGTTGCAGTAATAGAGATTTGCTGTTATGCTTTAACCAAACAAATGCACACATGGGGATAACAATATGCTGAGTTTATGCAGATTTTACAACACAAATCTGAATAAAATACCCACTAATAGACCCTTAAGGAGTAATAAACACACATGAATTTTCCTTAGTTGCACTTTAAAGTGATTTTAACATACTACTAGACCTTAACAATAATATTTAATTGACAAGATTATGCATTTGTATGGATTGAAAAGGTGGTAGATCTCTAATTCCAAATGAACTATAAATTCACTTTTGCATAACATGTTTTATTTATTTCTCTATAGCAGAGATGTTCTCCATCCCTCCTAGTGAGAGTTTCTTAAAATACAGACAATTTAAATAGATTTAATTACCATTTATCATACTCCTAACTTCATGAGATCATCTTTAGTTGAATTCTATATTTCCAGATAGTTAAGGAGCTAGATAAAAACAGGGCAACATAATGAGAAGCTAATAGAAATGAAATGATATCTAGTGTTTGAAACTGTTCTGTTTTCAGTGATGCTGGCAGTATTTTCTATTGCTTCCTTCTTGATTTCCCAAGTAGATAGAATTTAAGTTTATTTCATTTAAAGTTTCAAAGTGCGAGGAAAAAATGTAATAAAAAATAAGGATGCTCTGTTTTGCTGTATGGTCATGGTTGCAATTTTCACATTTATGCTCTGGCCACTGCAGTAGATTTAAATCTCCAAATCATGCTGATGCATTGGACAAATGGAAAAAAATGATAGGGGAAAAGAAAGAAAATAGCAGTTACAATCCCCTTACAAATTCAATAGTGGGCTACATATTTTTTCCATAGTATTTGTAGTCTGAACTGTTCTCGCTTTGCAAGTCTATGGTATCTTTTTTACAGTTTATTTGCCAACACTTCCCCTGGGATCCCATTGGCAGACATTTTCTTTGTGGCTCATGTACTTCCACTGAGAGGAAACATTTTTCAATTAGACTGTAGATAATTAGATGGCAGATAAATTAGAACATAATATACCTCCCTATATAGATAGATCTCCAGCGGTTCTGTGCTGCTAGCAGGAGCAGAAAGGAGTCTCTGAATAATTTTCAGTGTGGGAGCTATGTTGACATGATTTTAATGCCCTAGCTATGACACAGTGACTGGGGGATCACTTTGGGTCTGCTGGAGCCCATCTTTCTCCAGATGCCTTTCCTCCTCAGGCAGAGTCCCAGCTGCTTCCCTGGGATTATGCACAAGGGGGGATTTCTCACTGGAGTGTTTGGGCTCATTCTCACATGTTACCTTTACATCAGGAAATTGATACACTGGCATTGATTAAGTCCAAGCCTGGGGAGTTTATCACTTACGTTTCTGAGCCCAGAGCAAGAGGCTCAGCCACACTGGCACACAAAGTGACCAGGTCCTCCATAACTGAACTGGACAGCTAACTCTGCCTTACGGTCACTTTGCTCACCAGAGCAGCACAAATGAAACAGCCACACCATTCAACTGGAACCAAAGTTACCTAATATATATATATATATATATATATATATAGTACAATCCTTCAGTTTTCTAAAGAAATAATTTCTGGGACCATGAAAGGGCTCAGTGATGGCATGAGTTCAGTACAATATTGGCAGAGCTGGGGAGCAGATTTAAGCTCAAACCTGCAGAAATCTTAGCATGTAGCTGCTTTTAGCATTTACACAGTCCCTCTGAGTTTCACATATTAAGTTTTCATAAAAGAAGTCCCTACTTCTTTATGCAACATGTTGTTTGTGTTCTTGCAGCATCCCCTAAAGAGATTTAGTCAAAATAAAATTTAAATTATCAAAATTTCAATTTCTTCTCTTAAAAAAAACCAAAACAACAAAGCCCAACACTAGCTATTGAAATAAATAAAAGTCTAACAGTGATATAAAAGTAAAAGAGCAACGCATGGCATGGAGACTATTTTAAATGCAGCTGAGGTAAACACATATCATATACAGGGCATTTAAAATCTTACACTAATATTTCTGGGAGCACAAACACTTCTTTCAGTGCTATTAAGACTTATTTTCAAATGAATCAACCTACAATATAACCTGGTTAGCTATCAGTTATGGCCACTAAGTTCTGTCATATAAACATATTTTGAGCAGTCTGAAAATGCACATCCTTACTTGATATACTGCTATTACTTGGAAATCTATTACACTGTAGTTTCTAAATTAGAGACTAGAAAATTTCCAACTAATTTTTACTTTGGAAATTCAAAGCTCATTGAGGGCTTGGGATAAAGTTGTAGTCTAGGTGTGCCAATTACTTATAAAGTTAAAAAGTCTTAGGAAGAAATTAAAATTTAAATTATGAAAAGACTAAACCTCCCTGTGAGGAGCTTAGATTCTCACAGTGGCTGCAACAGCATACACGAAAAAGATTCTGCTCACCCTATACTAAAGAAAAAAAAATGTCAATTCAATAAATTCAAAGAATGGTTTCTCAGCTAATTTGTGTTAGTCTTTTGGATACAAAACAAATCTCAATATTTCCACAGTTTGAGAACAGGGTCCAGCAATTTAATTGGTTGTAGAATGGGGTGGAAATGGTTTAAATAGAAATGCTGGATTATTGTAGGCAATTAGAGTAAATTTAACGATTGACACTGCTTTATACTAGTACTGTATGTACTAGTAAAAAAACCCAACTTTAAAGAAGGGATAAAATATAAAGATTGTGCTTACTCTCTCACAAAAATATGGCACTTTTGCTCCTTACTGAAGTAGATTGTGCAGAGAGGCGACTTGAGAAGTTTGATCTCTAAAGGAAGAGGAATTCATCTGCCATTATAGGGTGGGATTACTTCTGCTCTTGAAACCTGTGATCCTCACAGCTAAGCAGAAATGTGTGAGCTGTGTGCTTACTTGCAGTGCTGCTACCCTTTTCTCTGAATGCCTTTACTTCTCCACTTGCAGTGTTAGTTGTTGTAGAGGCAGCTTTGGTTTTTAAAGATAAAACTCTCCTCCTCTTCAGTCTCACTAAATGTGCTGTGCTCCTTATCCAAAAGAGGCAGATCATTTTAATTCAAAGCATTATTTTTGTATAATATATCATGCAAAACACTAACTATCAATGGCTTTTTAACAAGGAGGATTGTTCAGCCAACTTCTGAGGTTATCACTCACAGAACTGTGGGACAAAGCACTGCAGATTTGCCCAGTTTATCAAACAGGCCACCAGCTTTTATTATTTCAGGGAGAATCAAATTGGAAGTTGCTTCTTGAACTAATCAGGGCTGATTTGCTCTAAAGTTGCTTCCTGACTTAGATGTCAGGCAAGGAAGTGCTGTAATCAGTTCCCAAGGGCCGTCAGAGTTGTGATGGGATATTAAAGGAATGGTACACTACCTTTTAAATGTTCCCTAATCTTGGGAGATTTTTGTGTTTAACACAGTTAAACCTGAGCTTGTTGTATAGAAACAAAGATTTATATAAGAGTCGAGTTTACTTGAGGTAGCAGAACTGAATTTTTGAGAGAATATATTCAGGTTTCCTCCAGGGTTTTTACATTCAGTTAAAAATACAGACTGGCAGAATTGTTCAAAATTGAACATTTACCACCCATCAAAAAAAAACCCCCAAAAAAGCCACCAAACACAAACCCCCCAAAAAAACCACCCAAAAACCCATCAAAAAAACCCCCCAAAACCCAAAACAAAACAAACTTCATGAAAGAGAAAATGAGTCCCCCTGAGTGCCTCTGTTTGCATATTATCCCATAGCATGGGCTCTGCCAAGTTACTCTCTGACTGACTGCTGCAGATGCTCTTTCTCAAGTATTCTGAGTGAGATCTTTAGTGCAAGTCTTTGGGGACAAACAATAGCACCTGTTCCTCACAAGATAGCAGCCCAGTTAGTCCATTCATGTATCTTTAATGAAGCTCTGGGGCAGATGGCAAAAAATGGCATCGTCAACGACTGAGCACAGAGGAGACAAAAGGGGAAAGTGCCGATCCAACAATACGCTATTTTTACGAATGGGAAGAGACAGAGGCAGAGTGTTTCTTGGGCATCTGCTCCCGTCTTGGTTTTCAGAAAGACCTGAGGAACATCTCAGCAATTAAAATTTCTGGGCATGTAGCCGATTTTGTGAAGTACACCAATCAATCCCTCCTCCCAATTTCTCTCCCCCCCCCAAACTCAGTAAAATCAAACCCATCATCTTCATAATAAAATTCTCAGGGACAGAAATTGTCAGAAGATAAGGAGTTAACTGGATTTTTTTTGCATTCATTTTCTATATTTATTAATTCTGTGATACTTTTACATTATCTTCCTTTTAGTGCTTATTTGTGCTTTTCAGTTGATCTATGCTGAAAATGTATATTATTATATACATAAGTGTATAATGACTCTGTGTGAGATCAACACTTTCGTAGGAATAGCATTTCATATGTGCCAGAGAGAAGACCTATGGGAGGCAATGGTGGCCATTCAGAAGGAGCTTTTTTCAATCTGTATAAGTCTCTTAATTGTAAATCCAAACTTGCAGCCTAAGTGTGACCTTTAGTCAAAGTTATGTTGATTTATATAGGCTGAAGAACTGCTTCAGAATTCAGAGTAGAAAGAATAGCAGATAGCCAGAACTTGAAATGACAATTCTCCACACTTACAGAAGTGTTTTCATTTGAGAGTTTAAACAAAATCTATACAGCTGAGTAGATCAAGATCTACAGGAATGCATTGTTTGATTTGATTATATTATATATCAAATTATCTTTATGACACAATGGAGTGAAATATTGCTATGGGTATGTTTGCACCTTCACTCAAACCACAGCACTCTGATGTTTTCTGCGCCTTGTGAGATTGCATTGGAGTTTGTACCTTTGCAGCCTCATGTAAATACTTTATGTGGGGGATATTTCTTAAGATTTTGGCTCCATTTGATTAGATATTAGTTAGGAACTACTGCAGGTTGTATTGCATTGAATTTCTTCCAGTACAGCTGCTTCTATCAGACAAAGCCTGTGGATTTCCTTTGCTGTACTCTTGTAGAGTCAATGTATAGAAGCACCATGCAGCAAAACCCGCACCATTCTATCAGAGCTAAATGCCTGTTCTGGGCACGTGGGGATCAACTCCAATCTGACCAAGTTTAATGCATAACCTAAAACACACAGCCAGGCTTACCTCAGCTAAAATGAGAGAAATAGCTGCGTAAAGCTAGTTTCTTTCACGCCCCAGTGCCATAGCAGTAATTGCACAAAGACCTTTTTATTATAAGTTGATTTTCCTGAGGAATTGATTCAAAAAGTACTGTAAAGTGTTTATTTTTTGCTTGACCTTTATTAACCTCCATCTTAGGGCTTTCCCAAGAGAAGAGTTGTTGGTAAATTAACCCTCATAGAGACACACAGTAGCATTTCTGCACTGCATCAATGGTTGTGAAAGTAATGGGGATATGACAAGAAAATTTGGCGCTATTTAAAAAATGCCATAGGTCAACATATGGGATTTGACCAAAAAAGTTTTTTAGGAATTAAATGCAAAAAATTGCTTGAAGTGTTCTTTAAGTTTTTAATGGTATTTAATTCCACCGATTTATGGTAGGATGAGGAAAACTCTTTTTTTTTTTTTTTCTGCCTAACTCCCCCATTTTTCCTAAATTTACAAGCTTTGATATATAAAGCATTATATGTTTGCTTAACTGCTAATAAGAAAAATCATAGCCAAACCCTTGGGTACTTCTGGGGTTAAGGAATGACAGATAAAAGCCCTTTGAGATCTTAGCCACTGTCTCTGAAACACAGAATTAAGGAACTAGGAAATTACCAAGTGGATTTAAGAGATGCTAGTGTGAGGTGAAGAATTTTTTTCCTTTTGCATGTTTGTTGTTTTTGATACATTTATTACGGTCATATTAAATTTGATATAGTAGGTTTTGTTCTGAAACGGTCTCTTAATGCAGCTCCATAATTACCAAGCTACATGGTAGTGCATAAAGCTATAAAACTGCTTAGACAGACAAGCAATTTATTTCTTACAGTGAGGTGTGTGTGGCAGAGTATGTCAGTTTATTTAGAAGCCAAGATTTTGCAGCCTTAACTTTAAGAGTTGTGGTGTTGACTAGAAGACTCTTTCGTACTGTGACGAGATTTTGAAATAGCATACCTGAGTTGTTGGTATACATGTGAACAATACCATGTTGCAATATCTCAGAATTAAAATTACCCCAAGGTTACTAAAATTTGGACATCAAAGTAGATACTGCAGTGTTAGGTCACTTCTAAATGCTTGTCACTGTGCTGTCTGTGACCAAAGATGAGAAAACCTTATGGAAATATATACCACACTACTTTTAATAAGAACTTTAGCATGTTTTGTACCTTTTTACCTTGTGCCAGGACATGGAATATTAATTAAAAAAAGAAAAGTAATATAGGACCAGGAAGAAGCAGGGGAAACGAGCAGTTCACTGAGACTGTTACACCTTTGACACTGAGGGAAAACAATGTTTGTGAGGGCTTTGATGTGATAATGTGAAGTTGGCAGGGATTGCATTAAGGCGAAGGTTCTGTGGGACTGTGTGAACGCAAGAACACTATCAGTGCTGGAGAAATACCTGTCAAGACAAATTTGTGCTATTTCTGATCAGTGGCTCTCTTCTGTTTAGCAGGTTCAGGGTCACATGCCTCCGCTCATGATCCCAATTTTTCCACACGACCAGCGGACACTGGCAGCGGCTGCTGCAGCCCAGCAGGGATTCCTCTTCCCCCCAGGAATAACTTACAAGCCAGGTAAGCTCACAGGGATGCGAGGCTATTGCACATTTTAAGACATTAAAGGTAGCTTCTTGTGAGATCTGTCTCATACAGATGATGCCAAACAGGCATAGCTGGCTGGAAATTATGTGGAGCTTTTGCAACTCCACTTGAAAAAAAAAACTTCAGGATTGAAGGAGGTGGATGGACTATGGGTTATTGAAAAATCATTTTTTAAAACTTAATTTCCACAAAGATATTTGCTTTAAATATAGAGGCCCACTTGCCTAGCAATTTGCATCCAGTCTGCCCTATACAAAAGCTACATGTCTTTAATTAATTCTGTTATCTTCAGTATATTTGTGTTTTGTGGCAAATTTCTTATTCTTTTGTTTGATTTCAATCTGGTTAATAGAAGGTTTCAGTGGTTCAATTCCAGTCATCATTCAGACTCCTAACAGGTCACATAACCTTGCAGTGAAATATGTTTCGAGATGATTTAGCAAATGTTATGATTTCTTTCTTTTTTTCCTCAGAGTTTACAGGACTCCTGGGGAATTCAATTAGGGATATAATGGTTTGAAGCTACTTTCAGAGTCTCCTTGTAAACAGGGCTTTAAATGTTTAAAGACAGTTTGCCAAAGGAATTCAATGTAGGAAGATAGTTAAGTAAATAAAAGTCAACCTTATTTTCATTTGTACATTCTTTGTAAATGACCTCAGTCCAGAAGAAGCAACCTTATTTTGCTCATTAATAGTATTCTCTGTCAAGCTGCCTTTAGCATATTAACCTGATAACTAATAACTATGCAACATAAATACCAGTTTATTTTTTTATTCATTAAATATGAAACATATAAAGTAAAGCATTGATCCTGTTCCCACTGATGTTTGTGGTGCTTTTGCTGTTGACTGCAACAGGAATGGGGTCAAATCCAAAGTAAAGCCTCATAATAGATGATGTAAACAGCATGCTAATTAAAAGCCAGGTTGAACCTAGAATCTTTTCTTGCAAGTTTACTTAATATTAGATGAAGTGGGGCCAAGCAGGATTTCAGCAAATATTTCCGTTTCTCCCACTCGCTTCTGTCTTGTTAGTCCAGAGATGTTCCTCTTTAAACACAGATTCTTTGTCTAGTTATCTTATTTTCAGATTTTGAAACCGCAAGTTCTTTTCCAATTTGACAAACTGGTGCACTGTATGTGGGCCATTTACTGGGGTTCTGAAAGGCAGATAGCTCTAGATGGCACTGGATGAAGGTAATTCACACCCCTCACTACCTCTCAACAGTTTGGCACCAAAGAAAAAGGGTTACCAGTTGTGGAAATTGCCTGAAGTCTGGCTGAATTTTCTCACAGAACAGAGAAAACACATGCTTTCCTTGCTTTTCCTATTTTAATCTGGGATGCTTTCTGAGTAGTGACTGTGAGTGGCTAAGCTGTCAGTTGTGCTGCCCTTGAAAGGCATTGCATTCAATCATGTGTTTATTTTAGCTTTGTAGACCTCTTGGTACAAAAATGACTTAGGAAGAAGAGTTGCTAGCATGTTTTCCTGAACATGACCAATATTCTGCACTTATTCTAAAGTGTTCCTGATAGTACCTATCTATCTTGATCCTATTGGCCTCCTAACAGGAGGTGACACAGTTTTAGGGAATTTTCTCACTTGCCACAGTGCAGAAAGAGAGGGATGTATACCAAATGTTAGAAGAATTAAATGCAGGAAGAAACCTAGGCCTAGATATCTTGGGACAGTTTGCTGGTGTTAGTGGTTTAATACCAGGTGATGCTGGTAAAGGCCAGAAGTCACAACGATCTGATTACAACCAGTGACTTTAAAGAAATTAGAATATTTCTATCATTAATATATTTGTAAAATTCTACAGCAAATGTGGCAAAGGTAGCTGGGCAGGTCAGTAGCTTCTGTCAGAGACACATCATGAAAAAAAAAATTGCTGTAACTACACTTGGTATTGATTAATTCCTATTTTTGGCACTCTCGGCTCAGTAGTTAAGGAATTAATGAAACTGGAGATTAAGATATACTCTTTCATAGAGAGGGTTCTTCAAAGTCATTTCTGAGGAATATTTATGAACTTGACTGCTACTACCAGTTCTCTTCTACTTTTGTGAGAAATTAAACTTTCACCTGCAGAATTGTCAGTTGCTTGTACCTCTGAGGGAAGATAGGAGATGGATTAACCCTTCAGACACTTACCATTTTCTTTTAGGCTTCCTGTTTGGCTTCTATTTAATTTTACTGCATTTTGACATTGGCAAGACTGAGTTTTGACCCTGCCAGCTTTACCTGACGTCCAGAAAATACAGTGAAAGGCTTTTCAATAATAGGAGCAATGGGGACTAAGTAATTTTGAAACTGACTGTGTCATTTAGGGAACATCAAACATGGTGTGCAGAGTCACTTAATTCGCTTTACCTACAAAACAGGCTAGATATAAGTCCCAAAGTGGGAGCAGCTCATCAGTGTTAGTGTGACAGGACAGCTAAGATGAGAAGTCCTGCCTTGGTGTACAAGCAGGGGTATGATTATGTGTCCATGTCCATGCAGAAATATCTTCCTGGGCTAAATTTGGAACAAATTTCATGGCTGTTTAGTTCAGCGTCAAGGTAGCAGTTACTGAGTACTGCTGCAAATTTGCACACAAACGCTAGGCCTTGGAGGAATAAAATGGTATTCTTTAACAAAATACACTAATTCATTCCCTCAAATGAAGGTCATGTAGAAGAGAGGAGAATTTATTAGATTCTGAGGCCCTTCCAATACACGTCTTGCTGTTCATGAAGTTCTGAGCTCAGCAAATCATTATGAACAGAAAACTTAAGGAAGGACTTGCCAATATACAGCTATGATAAAGCCTGTCAGGAGAAAGTTTCCTACTGCCTGGCAGAATCTATAACATTGAGAAAGCTCTAACCCTCCCCCTTCCAATATTTTGGAGCTCTAGGAGGTGAAACAGGCCAAAGTTAGCAAGTGCTGATGACAAGTAATAATTGCATTAGAAAAAAAAATCCCCAAAGTCCCATGCTTCCTTATGTATCTCAAAGTCATGTAATATAATTTTCCGGCATGGTAAGTACTAATTGAGAAATCAGAGCTGCATAGACCACCTAATTAATTTTTTATACATATTTCAGTATTTATACTGTATACCGGATTAATTAAAACTTTAGGGCGCTGTGCATCTCAAATGACTGTTGTGACTATTGACCTGCAGGCGTTTGACGAGCTCGTAGAGTACCTGGTTGTGGGGGTTGCCTCTTATTCCAGTGGGAAGATGAGAGTGGCAGCTGTTAGGAAGCTAATACTTGCCCAGAGATGCTATGCCATTAATAGAATTATTTTGTGTTCTGAGGACAGCAGAGCAACTGCGCTGGCTTTCTGAGTGTGACCATTGCACTTACTACATGGAACTGCTGGGCAGCCTGGGTACCATTATGCCTCCTCTCCCACTGCAAATTTCCCTTCATTTAACCAACCACATGTATCCAGAAAAACTTAGTGGGCTGGAGTATCCTTGAATGTGATTCCTGTGTCCTCATTAGTGCCCTGGGTCAAGAGGACAAGGCAGGGAGTAGGATGAGGAACATAAGGATAAGTTAGGACAGCTCCCTCCTTCATCTTGCAGTGACTAAAGAATTACACCAAGTTTTGTGGTTGAGAGGGAACATGGAAGTACGATGATGATGGAGCAGCAACACTGAGTAGGAGCCAGACCATAAATTGAGCAAAGCTGAAACAAAGCTATGGAGTGCTCTAAGCACAGAGTGAGAGAGTCTTTTGCCAGGTGCATAAGTCTTTTGCCAGGTGCATAAGGCAGTCCGTGGGACTTGAAAATACTGGAGAGTATCTCTGGAAAAGATTATTGAAAACAGAGACACTGTGTAGAGTAAAACTCAATTTAGACAGGTTTGTTGAGTGATATGCTGCAGTGTATTTTCAAAGTTTTTTTCATATTTCATACAAGAACAATACAGAGCCCATGATTAGAATGGCTAAGAAATAGCCCATTTCTACGTACCTAAGTCATTTGTCTTCATACACAAAAATAATTTACAAGAGCTCTTGCTATGCTGCAATGCAATGTGAAAATGGACACTGTTTTCCTAGGCTAGTGGCACAAACAGAACATTTTAGCCTGTTTCTGGTTGCACTGGGGCAAATCAGAGAAAGTAACATTATTAGGGAAAGCATGACAAACAGAACTGTCAGGCTTATTGTCATCAGGATAGACTTCAGAACATTCCAATACTGTGAAATATTTGTCATCAAACTAATTAAACTCCTTGATTACTGTAGCTAATCCACATAACTCACATAATCTTAGATGTGCTGTATTTCTCTGCTATCTGATGTTGCAATTTCCGTTTGGAATAGGTCTTTCAGAAGTTTTTCCTAAAACTGTAAGGTGGATTAGATTTTCCATATCTAGTTATTCTCTTTTTCAGTAGGCTGCTCTTCCTCCTGGCAGGGGAAAATGAGAAGCACACAGCAAATCCACAGAATCCTAGCTTGGCCATGTGTTGGCATGACTTCATGAGTCCTTTTTCTAATAGAAATTCCCTAAGACTGAGCTAAAGCCTGTCATGCATCCCCTATTGGGTTTTACCGGTTGGAGCAAGGAGTTTGTAACCTCAGTTCCTCAGACCTAAATATTGATGTAAAAGCTGGAAATGATGGCAGGCAGCTGGATATTTTCAGGTGAGACTTTGCACTGAAACGTAATTTTGCAAACGTTACAAAATTGTGGGGGAAATGGGTTTTGCTGCAATATGAGAATGGCAATAGGGCAGAACTGCAGCAACCCTGCTCAGGATGAAGCCCTGAGGTAGTGCCATCAGACAGGGGAGATGCTCCATAGTATTCCCTTAGCCAGTTGCCTCTCTTAACATCTTCCTCAGTCCTGGAGGCTCTGGATAAGCAGAATTCATGCCCTGTGTGGGAATACTGTGGGAGTGGCCATCTCTGTCCCTGCAGAATCCCAACAGTACGTCCTCAGTCTGTTCATTATACCTGGAAGGCAGGACCCTGGAATTGCTGATCTCTTGCAGCTCTTCCAACTCCATTTCCTTTCATTCTGGAAGTGAGAAGAGACAGATTTTAAGGTACAATCCCAAAATGGGGGAAACATGATCAAGCCTAAAGCTTTGTAACTCAGATGAGGAGAGTCAGCTTATGTTTTACAATTGTGTTTTAGGAAAGACGGGTAATAAAGCAACACCTTCCCCCTACTCTGGGTCTCACAAAAGCCAGACATCCTTCTTTCCTCACAGCTCACAAAGCCTTGATCTGGAAGGTAAGTCTATACATCCTATAAATAAAGTCTGCTAAGCTTCATCTCTTCATCCAAGTCAAAAAGAAACATTTACATTATTTCTATGTAGAATAACACAGCACAATTGCTCACTGCTTTTATTCATTTGGAAATGTTGCTCAACCTGACAAACGAAACAGAAGTCTGGCATAATTTTCCATGGCTTGTAAACACCAATTTATATATAAACAACAGCAGCCAAATGTAAATAGACAATCAGCACAGCAAGGAGATTGAAAAGATCAGTTTGCAAAACATGACAGATTTTCTTCTTCCAGCATTCTTCTCACTCCTGGTTATCAAAGGCCAGCACACGGCAGTACCTAGGCAGACCTGTTTGAACATGTTCTCCTGCCTTTTGTACAAATTTAAAAGAATGGATCCTCACGCAAGCATTCCAGATCGAGAAACAAAATTGAAAAAATCGTTGTTACAATACATTGACTGATTTCTTGCCAAGACAGCTATGGAGGAGCTTCTTGATCCATTCTTGTGCTGAGAAAACGAGAGGGTAAAATATGTACCTCTGTAATTAAAAATTAAAACCAGAGCATTCTTTGCACGCTTAGTTTGCTCAAGGGAGAAAGAACTACCTTTGCTCTGCTTTTAGTCCTTGGTATCAACAAAGTACTCCAGAGCTGAAGAGTATTAATTTTTCTTCTCAACACAAAGATGCTGCTGACATACCAAGGCTTAGCCATAATTTAATACATTGAAATGAGGGTGAAAAGGGACAGTATTGTCTTTTAATAACAGATAAATTGCTTAACTATAAAATTATTCTTCTTCATGCAACAAAAGACAGCACTGTAGCCAGCAGGTGAGCAAGAGAACACTACAGGGTGTGGTGAAGATACTATTAAATTAACTGTGAAGCCAAAAACTCTGTGCGTGTGCGCGTGTGGGTATAAAATATCTGGCTATTTCAAACCATAGGAGCATGACAGCTGTGAAAAAGGAGTGCCGCAGGGAATTCTTTTAGAGTTTGGTTTTTTTTAAAATATGTTTGACATGGAAAATGTTTTAGTACAAATAAAGCAACTGGTATTGAACTTAAAAAGTGTATGCGGAGGGGGAGGGAGAAAGAAGAGATTGCTGTGTGGAACAGGGATGAATAATTCATGATATTTAAAGAAAGAATGCCTCCGAAATGTTCTGCAAGGCAGTCCATGCTGATAAGTCGAATGGTTATTTTTCCCCCCCATTTAAAGCATCATTAATTCAACATCTTTGTAATTTTTTTTTTTTAAAAAAACCTTGTAAGATATTTCTGAAAGAAACCTTATTTAACTTAGATAAGGATCTTATTTATTCAGATAATTTCATATAAATATCAAAGAGATGAGTGGAATTATTCAACCGTAAACAGACAGATTTTGTACTTTAAAAAAACAATCTAGAAGGGATTTTTTTGGTTGGTTTTGTTTTTTAAAGAAAAAAAAAAAAGCCACAACATCCTTGCACACTAAAATCAACCTCATGGAATGGGGGAAATAAGAGGAGATATTTTGAACATTACTCCATAGGACACCAGTACAATATAGTGTTAGTGAATGCATTGTAGCAGAGCTCCATATGCAATCAGAATCCAATTGTTACTGGACTGTGTACAAGCACATACTGTGCTCAATGGCCTGATGAGGTATTATGGATATGATGCAAAGAGACCTTGTGGATTAGACATGTACAATTTATTTTAAAAAGTGGAAAAACTGAACATTTTAACTGAGCTGGAGACAGTAGAACTTCAGGTGGTAAAAAGAAAGAGTTCCAAGGAATTTGATGACTGCAAGGGCTTCATCTACTGTTATTTATTTGAGGGGATTGAAAAAAAATCTAGCTCTTGGAATGCTCTAATTGTATTATGTTGGATTTCAGTATTTTCCCAAATTGCTACATTCTGCTTTCAGCATGGAAGACTTTGTGTAAAATAGACTGATTATTGTAAAAAAAATCTAAAAAACTTACAGCCTGATAAAATGTAGTTTACAGATTAGTATATAACACTGATTTTAAATAAGTATCTGGAGCCAAAGTGATATTCCCTTAAATCACAGTTACTTATCCATCACTGTATTAATTTTTATATTACAGATTACGCTGCTAAATTATTTCAGCCTTCTTTCATTCCTTACATTGACTAAGAGTCTAAACGGCTCTGCGTGATGCACATCTATGAGAACACTCATAGATGCTGTAAGACATCATGCTACAATACTTAATTTGGAAATTTTAGTATTTGTATCTTCATGTAACTGAGCTCCTGTCTAATTTATTGGCTTCAGGAGGCTCCCAGATCGAAGAGAAAATTAAAATTGTATTTTAAGCTATCTTAGAATGTGATTTAATTTTGTTTTTCTCTATGACTACTTTAAAGGAGTTATCCCAAGACAGAGAACCACCCCCCAAAAAAACCCAAGAAACCTCAGCCTGTGTTGAGCTGACTGGCTACCTGTCCC
>JAHLSL010000073.1:4202032-4231376 GCA_025920805.1 Petroica traversi
TTGGCACATATAGAATGAAATGTTGTGAAGGAAAGATTTATGTGCCATATTATTAGCTAGCTTCTTGTGGCAAGAAGTTTTTAATTTCAGAAGAAAAGACACAACAATGTCATAAATAATGAAGAAACAGTCAAAAGCTTTCAGAGTTAAAATGTGTGGAAAGAAAATGACAGTGAACATGAGAGGAAAGGCCATTAAAGATGCATGTAACTATTTGCAAGTAAACCTTTGAAACCTCTATTTGAGTTAGGTTGGAGTCAGGTTCAGAAGCAAAGTAGGAATAAATTGCACCTAGAGCAGCAAAGTGTTGCCAATGCTAATACCCAAATATCTATTTTGCTTACCTTCCTGTGATTGTTATTTTCCAGAGGGACCAAAGAAAATTAAAAATAGTTTCCTCTTTTCCTTATGATGATATTCTTGCCAAATTAACTTAGGATAAGAGAAAATGGTACCAGAACTTGCTGTTCATTGGTGGTCCAGAGCTGACAAGAGATACACCTTGAGCTTAGGTCTGACTTAACCTACAATAAAAATTTGAAAAGAGAACACCCTGATTCTGCAGGCAAAGCTCTCCAAAAATTAGTTTTTGGTCATAATAATGTGATGCTAAGACTGTACCTTGGGCAGGATTGAAACCAAAGGAAAGTTTCTCAAAAGGAATAATAGCAGGTATCCTTTGAAAGTCAGTATTTGACTTCTTACTGAAGCAAGAGTCTCATTAACTTTAGTTGGGAAGATGCTGTAGAAATCAGCTTTGTGAATAGAGACACTATTTTTGCTGCCTTTGAAATGCACTAAGACAAATACTCAGCCTACACAAGACTGCAAGGCAGGAAAGGATGAAACTGTTCAACTGTCAGAGAAATGGGATCTAAACCACCGACATTCCTGCTTCTTTTCCTTTAAATGATCCATTTGTAACTTGACCCACATATTTGCACATCAGACTTGATCTGAACCTACAGCAATAATGCATTTTTATTAATTTGCAGAAATGATAGGCTGAGTTGTTAACAGCACTAGAACAATTAGAGAGAAAACAACCAGCAAAATTTGGTGCTAGTAAATTCAGAACATTCTGGATTGGGGGGTCTGAATTTTCATTTAGATATATTCACTGTAAAAGACTTTTTTTTTTGTCTGTTTCCCCCCCTTCTAATTTGCTTGAATTTCATTTCTATGGGATTTCAAAACCTTTAATATTTCATGGTTATAAGAGCTTAAATAAGAGAGCACTTAACCTTCAGCTGATACCTGCTCATCAGATTGTTAAAGTGTCTGAACTAAATTTTATTTACTACTGCTATTAATATTCTCTTTGTCTCAAATCTCTTTGTTCCCTAAATGAGCACTTAATTGGGTGTGTTTGTTGGAGGGAATTTGTTGCTGTACCTGATGTGTCATGAAGACTGTGAGGGGTGCAGCATTTCAGCTCATTTTTCCTTCTTTGCTTCCCTTCCCCCTTCTTTCTCTGCTCTGCTTCCTTTCTTCCATGCACCCCACCCACTTATTTATTTACATGAATGCCGTGTCCATGGTATCTGAGTATTTCCCAAGTGCTTAAAAATACTGATCACAAAACTAATCTCTCTTCCTTTCAGCCAGTGGTAGAAATAGCTAAATCATTTGCAGGTTTGGTTTTGTTTCTACATGTGAGTGTGTGTGTAATATCCATATTTGGAGAAGCTGGGGAGGGAAAGCTGTGTCAAGCAAAAGAATTTTGCAGTAGCTCTAACATTTCAACTTTACCAGGGCATTATTAATTCTAAAATTATTTCCTATAATCTGTATCCAGTTGCAGAGAAAATTCTGCCAGCTTCAATCTTGTGATCTCCTTTTTTCCCCTCCTACTTATATTTTCTTTTATTTGGATGATCATGCTCCAGGTAGAAGGTGGCAGCAAATTTGTGTTCTCATCCTCCTGTGTGTTAGGGCAACTTCTATGCAAACTCTGAACCTTATAGCACATAGAACCATTTTTTTACCAGGTACATGGAGTAACAATAATGATTTTATTACACAGAGGATGTTTCTCCAGTGGGAAATTTCTAATTAATGATTTGCCTGTCTTTTTCATGCTGTTAGCACATTGTTATCAAAATGTACTTTCTTGAATCCTAGATTTGTGTTCGCCAGTGGATTATGTATCTCCATGAGTTAAAAAGCTTTAATGAAATCATATACAGGAGTTTCTCAAGTAATTAGTTTTACTTTCATGGGTACTGCATTAAAAAACAATAATAATAAAAAAATTCTCCTTCAGCAAAAGACCAGTTTGACCCATCTTCTCCTTAAATTTTTGATCACATTAATCAGCTCATGGTAAATACTATTCCTATTCCCTTGTAGCTTTGAGTATCCTGCAGTAAAATAGTAACTACTACACCTTCATGCTGGTCCATGCTCCTGAACTGGAGACTTGCTCTGCTTTGATCTATATACTGATTTCCTGAAGGTGTTATTGGCGTTGTTGTTGACAAAATGACTTAATACTCTGTGTTCCATACTTCCCATTGACATAGCAGCCCCATCTCACCAGTTTCCTCAACAAATCAGCCAAAGATTTAAATAATATGCATGGTAAGACCAAGCCTTGTTAGAACCTTTGGCATGACAGGGGATCTAGATGATGAGAGAATAATTCTCTGGGTATAGTCTGATCAGAAAAAAGAAGTTATTTCTGTTCACCCCTCCAGCCTCAAAACAACTGTGAGTGAATAGTTTTCAGATTTATTACCAAACACACCAGTGGCATAGTGTTGTGGGAAAGAGTTCTGACACCTGTGTGTAACAAAAGCTTGTTGCTTTAATAAATCAGTGTGAGCTGTAAAACCTGTTGATAATTTTTCTTTTTCTCCTCTTCATATACACCTTCTCTGAAATTTCTCCCCTTTCCCATTTCCCTGAACTTCTTCCCAAGTTGTCAAATGGTTGCACTGATATTAAATCCTTCTAGAGATGCAGGGCCAGCAATCTTGCTAAATGAGTGGACTTGATAATGAAATCGGTTTTTTCCAGCTCTCATGCTACTGGTATTAGTAACCTAGTTACTGGGAAGTCACAGTGGTGGCAGAGGTGGCACCTATATGTCCTTACTTTCAAACAAGGAATGATACTATATGTCATTTAGTGTTAAAAACAGAAACCCCTGCCTTCATTCTTACATATTTCTACAAAGCTGTCTAGGAGATAAATAAGGAAGTGTCGCAACTCTCTCAACCACGACTGATAAACTGTTGATAGAAATGGAAGCACTACAATGATGCTAGCTGGAGTTATTCCTAAACAAAGTGAGCTCTAGGAAAAAAAAAAGCATAACAAAAAATCTTTCGTTCATAACTCTTTCCCCAAACTATTTGTGTAATTTGTCCTTCAGAATTTATCGCTTACAACTCTAATGAACCTTGGCGAGTCTTAACTATAGTTGCAGCTGTGTTCTCGAAACCTGAAGTTTTTATAATCCACTTTAAAAAAAAAAAAGAAAATTTTAACTAAACACATATTTGTCTATTTCTTTTCTGCCCTCCCATCCTATCCCGCTCCTACATACTGTCTTCTAGTTGCAGACAAAGTAAATGACCTTTTTTCATACTGCTGGGTGCAGATCCAGTGTACTGCTGAAGCATTGCATAGCCTGCCTCAGGGGCACAATATTAGTGGAGGGAAGGCCAAAGAATGCTATTTTTAGTTGAACAGTTCAGCAGATGGAGGCATGAATACTCATATATCTGAAGGTTGTGGGGTTTGAACCATTAATTTTGATAATGTATTTAACCCTGGGAACAATCAGAAACTGTAACTTCAAGGTTACAATGCTTTTGACCTTTAGTGAACAGAGGGCACTTGGTACAGTAAACAATATATTACATTTCTACTTATTCCAATTCTCTCACACGTATAAATTTCAGGGCATAGTTGACATTTGCTTTCCTCAGCTATTTTAGTGCTGGTCCTCAAAGCAAGTCAAGAAGAATGTGCAGGAAAGAGGCCAATGTAATACGACAGTCATGTAAATATGGCCTTTAAATAGCTAAGTTGTTAAACGTGGCCCTTTATGAAGAAATATTATTCTCAGGAACCAGAATCTGGGTGACTTATTGTTTCAGTGAAGAAGTTGTTTTAGTGGACGGCTGCTCTCATGTAGCCTCCTCTGTATCTTGTAACATTAACACGATTTTTCAGCGGGGCTAATGTGATCTGATAGTGAGAGCTCACACTGGAGGTGATTTGGTCCCACTCTGGTACCACATCATGCAAAGTGATGTACCTGCCTTATGTCTTACTAAATGATGCATGCTCCTCTTCAACAAATATAGCAGTTAAATATCACGCAGCTTAAGTATTTCTAATTAAAATATCTCCATGTGTCAGCATATTGGTAATGTATTATTTTAATCCATTTATTTTGTTTATGAAACAGTGACATATGTTTAGATTGTGAAATATATGAGCCTTAAAAATCACTTTATTGAAGAAAATTAATTTCTACAATGCTGTCTCAGTAATGTGTTCACTCACCCAGTCAGTCACTGGCAGGGCTGCCAGTCTTAATGTTGGTTAGACACAGTTTAACAGTTTTATCTGACATAACACTCTCGGATGTAGGCAATAATAATTTTTTCAAATGCAAAAACCATGGGGTTTTCCATTTTGTTTCTTTCTTCCCCCCCCCCCCCTTTTTTTTAACACAGTGAAGAATGGCGATTGGGTAAATATGAGAGAGATTTGGTGAGGCCAATAAAAATTAAAAACAGCTAGTTACCTTTTCAAAGTTAGACACTGTAATTTGTTTGTCAGCGGGTAGATGTTTGGGTCAGCACTGTGAGTGACTGTCAGCGGGAATTCCTACAAGACAAGTAATTTCCCTCAATGTATTACTGACAGATTGCTCACTTCTTCGAATCACTAGAGAAAACAAACTTAATATTGTTACAGGCAGAGTTTCTGTCTTCATTAGCCTTATAGAAGGATTTTATCTAGCATTCAAAGACTACTGAGCTCTAGGTGGACATATTTTAACAGAATGTTCCTTATTATAATACAGTGAATAGTGGTCTAAATTAAGGGGATGGTGTGTGCGAATTTCAGCATATGGAAGTAGTAAATTACATATTTTGGACCTTTTCTTATATAGAAATTTAGGTTGCAGCAGAGAAAGGAGAGAGGTTGAAAGAAGATTTTATTAAGGCTCTGAGAGACCAAGCACGCCCTTTAATGGAAATAAAATTAAAAATATGCCAACCTTGCAATACTCAGGAAAATTTAATTAAAATCAATGAAATAGTTATACTCGTGCCTTTCCCTACTTGGATGTTTATGTCTCTGTATGTAATATCTGTGTTATCAAGTTGAATTATATCAGTGATAGTATCAATGAAAATGATGTCATGGAGTCAGTATTTTACCATATGACCTCCTTTCTTTGCAGAATTTCTTAGTACTCCATCTTCTCCTACTCCTTCTTATCTTCAGTCCTGAATTATCTGACAACAGGATTTTCACCAGGAAGGGACAGCCCATCAAAATTGAGACTTTTTTCAGTAAAAGATCACTTATGGTGAATTTTTTTTCCCAGGAGGATTTTTCCTAACTCCTCCAGTAATGTCACAGTGAGAAGGAATTTCCCTCTTCTCTTTTAGTTGGTAAAAATGGACAGACAAACAGAGCCATTAGCTAGAGTAATCAGCCTGGTACAGCAGCACTGCAACTGCAAGAGCCTTTTCTCATTCATTTCATGCCCTGCACCTCCAATAACTGCTTTAAACATCATGCCTTTGTTACACTCCTTCTTGCTTACAGGAGCATTGTCACGTTATTTATAAAAAATTATAGCAATGTTTGAGAAAGAGACTGTTTCTATAGACTATAGCAGTTCTACTGCTTGTCTTGGTGGCAAACCCAGGTCCATTCCTGAGCTGGTGTTTCCTCCCACTGCAGGAAGGATGATGGTCACCAGACTGTCACCCAGCCTGGCATAGCTCTCTTTGTTCCCTTCAGATGCCCAACCCCTCCTCCACCTTAGGAAGGGCTCCTGTCCTGCTCTCCTCTCCCGAGAGGGAAGACTTTTCAATCTAGCAGTAGGGATCAGGCTCCTGGCACGATTCCCACCTTTTGCACCCTCACCAAGCAGGACAGCTGCCTTCCAGGCCCATATGCCATTCCAGGGAGAATTTACCATTGAGACCCTAAGTGGCACAGACATCAACTCACTTATCAGGAAACTTGTATGTTTAAAAGGATATCATGGTTATAGCCTGGATGGCAGGAGGTTTTCTGCATCTCTTCAGTCTGTATCAAGGCAGAAGTTGGAGCCCAAGTGACTGGGAGAGGCTGAGCCCCCAGCATCAACAAGACGTTCTTGCTGCCTTAACCACTGGCTGCCCCTCGCTGAAAGCCCAGGCTGGATTTTAAAATCATTGTGCTTTGCAAAGCTGCCTCCCTGGGGTATGTATTCACTCAGAAGCCAGCAAGAAGCAAATAAGTTACTGCTGCATTTACTGACAGAGCACCAGAGGCACCAGTACTACAGAGTGCCATCAGGGGATGAGCACGTTTTTTAAAGCTCTTTTAAAACTGTGGTATCTCTTTGGGGAATAGGCTGACTGTGAGGCATACTCTGAGCTGGCAGTTGGATTCCTTCAAGCTTTCTAGAAATGTATATGGTGTGTGCCTTGCAGGAATTAGCTGCAAGTGAATATGTTTCTGGAATTTTATTATCCTTCTGATAACCATAGAGCAAGCTGCTTAATTTGGCTACAAATTACAAACACGAAGGATTTTTCCTGTGAAGGTGTTAGCATGTTTAGTTGTTTAGGAGCTAAACAGGAGACAGATTAAAGACAAAAATGTCTTTTAAGTTAGGTCTATGCACAAAGGAAAATAATACACGCCAGTTTTATAGTTCTTTCCTGACTAATTGCTACAGAAAAAGAAAACTTAATAACTCACCTTTCATCTGAACTAAAAGTTCTAAGAACAAGGGTGGTTTAAATTAAAGCTTCTAGGTGTAAACTAACACACACACATGTGCTCAAAGGAAGCAGAAGAATTCTCTTAAAGACACCTGGACTGGAAAGGTGTCATCACCTGCTTCATTTCTGAGGGTCTTTGATTAGAAGAGCATAAACCCTCCCTCTGACCCAGTTTAGAAAAAGAGGGAAGTTAATAGAAGATGAGATAAAACTCCTCAAACCAGTGTATAGATAATGCTATCACCAAGTTGAAGAGGCTTTACGGATGGTGAAATAGGAACGGTATGACCTTCAGTGTCCTGCTTGTCTAAAATATGTTTGGTCTGTGATGTTTATAGAATCCATCTGATTGAGGAACTAGAAAAGTTTCCTGACTAGAAAGTATTAGATTCATCTGTCTATTCTTAAGACTCAGCATGAAGGCTGCATATGGCTGGAGGCACACCAGAAGGTTTGCATGTCAGTCCCAAAAAAGAGACAGGAGGGAGGAGCGTCTTCAGGCGTACAAGAAGAAGACACATCGTGCATGAATTTCAGTATTAAGGAATTATTTGGGACTGAAAGGGATCCTTCACAAAATCTAGTGAAGCAGACATAACAGGGCATGCATTTTGGTGTGGGGCATGAATTGTAGCAAAGCATGAAAACAAATGGCAAAGTATTTCAGGTGTAGGAATAGTGAGAGTGTGCTGTCAGGTCCTCTGGCATTTTTGGAAGTGAAGTGAGAAATCAAAGAGGCAAAGTCCTTTCAATGAAGTTGAATCATTTGTACTACGCTCTAGATACAGAACAAGTCACCAGATTTAACCAGTTTACAGTGTTATTTAATAACACTTTGTGAACTATCCAGGATAATTCATCCAGTACAGGCTCTCCTACAGGCCCTGCCTTCAACACCTAGGGGAGGGTGGTTCAGGCTTCATAACTTATTTAGCCAGTCCAGCACTGCTGCTGAAGTATCATCACACCCACTGCAGCTCAGAAAGCACTGCAATCTTATGCTTCACATTTACTGGTGTAAAATACATCAGCTTCCAATGAATTTATAATAATAAGTTCCCAGTTACCTGGTTTTGAGGTGCAAATGTGATTTTTTTTTCTTAGATGTAATATTTATAAGCCCATTTGAATACGTTTTGTGTAATTTTGTGTGTACTTCCTATGAGGAAATTATTTAATTTTCCTTGAAGGTGCATGAAAGTTCAAAATATACAGTAAAAGATCAGTGTGAGCTATCTGCTAAGCAGCCTGTAAAGCACAATTATTTTTAATGCTTTAAAATACCTGTAAGCTGGCCTTGTTTTCTGCTTCACAAAGAAAACATTTCACTGTTTTCTGCGTTTAAATATACATTTTAACTATGTTGACTTATCAGGTAACGCAGCAGGCTGAACAGGGACAAACCATTTTTAATGGTATGTTAATTGAATGGGATGCTAGAGATGCACCTGAGTGACTTTTTTTCCCAGATGTGCCCCAGCTGACTGATAAAGCTTCTCCTGATCAGTAGAGCCAGTATATATTTATTATATACCCATCTTCTGTCCATTTTCACTAGTGAGAATTGTAGATGGCTGCGAGCTACCACGTGAACTGTGCCTCTTACAAAAGTAAGGAAACATTGCAGTTTCAAATCCCAAGCAGCACTTTCAAACATTCAACTCGGAAATGTAGAGTGCTGCCTCGGCATCTCCTCACAAGATGGGGATTCAGGAATTGAGAGAAGCAGTTTAAACGGGATTCTTCCTTTTTCCTGACTTGCACCCCTTTTATTGCGGTGATGGTGTCTGATTATTCTGCCATGGGAGCACACAGGAATTTAATGGTAGAGCTTTTGCCTCTCAGCGTGCTTAGCAGTGGTGTGTGCTCAGTTTCCTTGTTCTGTGTCTGTACAGTTCTGCACAGGAAATACTGCAATTGTCATGTTAGACAATTTCTCCATCTGGATGGTCAGAGAGTGAATGAACCCACCAATCTATGCCAGATTTTATACGATATTTCTAGAGAAATATTTTTTTTTTTTTCCCCATGTCCTGATTTCCTTTTTTCTTGCTTGTGCCTTGGTTTTCTTGTGTTGCCACCAGGATGACAGACCTTGAATTTGTACACAAGGAGCAGCAATTGCACAACCATCTCCTGTAGGATTAGAAGAATAATTATGTTTTTAGGCCCCTTCAGCTAAGATTGTCTGCATTACTGGCAGTCCTACCAGTAACATGGACATGGGCTCGCTAGGAAACTCATTCACCAACATTTCACACTGCTCAACAAGCAGTTACTCATAATTGCTTGTAATCCTGCTGACATGAGACTGAATGAAACTCCTGACTTTTCTCACAAAGCCCATCTATGTGTTAATGTTTTTTGAAAGAAATATCTGAAATTCTGAAATGCAAAATTTGATAAGCTTTGATAGCTATCATCCGTTCAGCAAACTTACTGTAATTAATTGCTTTTCAATCATATAATTTTTCTCCCCTTATCATGGGGGTCCTCCTTCTTTTTACTCTAGCTTTACTGCAGAAGACATTTCTATAGGTAAAGTGCGTGAGATTATCTAAATTTATGATGTAGCTGCTTTTCATATGGACCTCTCACATTTATTGTTAAAAATGTCTTATATTAGCAATGAGGAATAAAACACAGATTTTTAAGGAAGAGCTTCTGAAAGAATACCAGAAAACATTTTAAATTCTTTTTATGAATAATCTGATTTAGTGTCACCAGAGAAGGTAATACTAGGGTAGCATAACGTGAATGAAAAAACTGCACTCCGATGCTATCATCTGGTTATATTTTCATATTTTTCAGACATATCTGGTTATATTTTTACTTTAAATAAGTACTGCTTATTCGCTTTCTTTGGATATAAGAGAAGGAGTTTAAAACAGCAGAGCCTTTGTCTGCAGGTATGTTTGGAACCTGGTCCTTGCTTTCCTAGCTCGTTAGTCTGTTACCTTTAGTGCTACCCCCAATTTTTGTAAGGAAGAATTTATGCTACGAAAATGCCAATAACAAATTCTAATAATAGCAAACATAGAAAAATCACATACAGATTTATCCTTAACATTTCTTTTGGTTTTCCTTGAAAAACATCCTCCACTGGAAACTTGAAATTTCTTTTTCAAGCAAAGGCAGTTATCCTTTTCTATGACTGGCTTTCTACCAAAGGTACTTAAGCAGAGCGTCTCACAGTTATTTTGTGAAATAATAAAAAGTGTTGACAATTTTTTTCAAATTTTCAAGACCTGTAGTACAATATATAATCTGGGAGAACCACACAGATAAGATTATTGTGTTCTTTCCTGTGCATGGTAAATAACAGGAAAATTGTGATCAAAAAGTAGCATCTCAGCCATCTGACAGTATTAAATCAAGGAATGCAAATCTTTGTGCTTAAGAGAAAGGTTTTACTGATATTTTTGCTATCCTCCTGCAGAGGAAATGGGTATGGATATTTGATCACGTTTTTTTTTTCTTGATATTTACAATATTTTATTAGAACACCGGTTTTATTAATGCTTACATTTATCTTTAGTTGCAATACCTGATGGTTGTACCCTGATCAGGTGCAGGGGTATTGCAGCAGCAGTGGACCCATTTCAGGAGTAACCAGGGGAAACAGTGACTTGTTCAGATGCAAGAAGGGTGGGAATGTTTAAATGGAAGGTCTGAGGGGTGATTCCTCCTCCCTGGGTCCAGGTGCTCACCCCTTGCAAAGGTGGGACAGAGGAATATTCAGTGCCTCCTGTCCCCTGTGCTACTGAGCTGAACTGAGTCCCCAAGATGGCCAGGGAAAAGGGTGAGCTGGGTTACACTATGAGAGTGCTCCTGCTCTCTCAGTGCAAGGCTTCTGGTTTAACAGACTCTCATTAGGTCCTCCTCTTGAGAAAATATACGGCAGGAAGAAAAAAGAGGCACGCTCAGTTTGGGCTTTGATCTTTCTTTCATAAACAACTCAAAGAATTTGCATGGGAGCAGGCAACTATTCCATTATTGTCGCTAGTGAAAATACAAGAGAATAGATACACAAAGTGGAAGAGATGAGAACAGTTAGCACTCCTTTATTCCTTGTCATTACTTAATCTAGATCAACTAAAATGTTTGCTGTTTTTGTCATGCCTCAAGATAAAATGTCAATGTTTACATACTCCTTTCTTTTAGACAAAAGATGCTTATTGTTTTTGAGCCCCTGAGTTACTATCTATAGGAAATTATAAATATGTAGGAGATGCCTAAGTTTGTCTCATTTTTAAGTTGTTCTTTTGGCAGTTTTTTTTTTTTCTTTTTATAAAGAGTAGTTGCTATAACCACAACAATCACTTTGTGTTATGTGCTTCTGTGCTTTTCCTTATTTTTGTCCTTTCCTTACACCATAAAGAATTAAACCAAGGTGAAGCCAGTAAGATGAGAAGCTAATGTGTTATGGGCTGTTGCCCCACTAGGAGAAAACAGGCTAAACATATGCTGTGTAGAAAGCAGCATTTAATTTTTTTTTTTAAATTATCACGTTGTCCTTCCTGATATCTGCTTGATACAGAGTTTTTTAGTGATATGAACAGAGAGCTGTGCCACTGCAGAACTTCACTCCCAGCCTCCCTCAGTCCCTACTCTGCGTGGCAGCCTCGTGTACCCGGCAGGTTGTGCGCCAGCAGATGAAACAGATGTTTGGGCCATACTGGAATGGAGCAGCATGCTGCATCAGGACCTGGATATTCCTCTTGACATCTGGATGCTGCTGGGCTAGGAAGCCTGCCTGAGGCCGGGAGGCTGGAGGAGCCTTGTGGCAGTAAACATAGGGTCCTCGCTGCTCTTTAAGCGATTAGTGCACTGGAGCAGCAATAATGCTGAATTATCGCTTGGTTGCCTTCTTCTAAGGAATCTTGGGACAAAGGGATAGTCAAGGAGGAGTATTTATGGTAAAGTCATGTTCAGAAAGACAAGACTAATTGCTGTGTGCTAAAAAGCTTGCTTTCAACTGATAGTAAAATTATTATGAATACTTTAGGAAACTTTTTTACAAAGCAGCAAACAAATAGCTGGCGCAAAAGCCCCCCTTTTTAATTTAAAATCACTAAGATGAAAAAACAGCAATTTCAGCTACTTTCCAATTTCATGCTGTAGTCAAATTGTAGGGAGCAGACAACAAATTGTGACTGAATACATGAAATTGTAGGTAAACTAATGTGCGTGCCTACTAGAGACAAAAATGGGAACTTCTAATAGCTGCAGGGAAGAATATTAGGTATGGAAGCTGTCTGACTTATGCATCGAATCTTTATAGTTTCACTTTATCAAGTTGAAAATTCTGCTGTATGTGCTGCTACAGCCTAAATTGTCTGCTGCAGCACTTTCCTTTATGATGTGTGTTATTTAAACACAATAGACATGGTATATTGCATGGAAATAGGTGTTTAATGTTTAGTGATTACTGGCTGTTGGATAAAATAGCATTTAGCATGGTTTTCCTCCCCCCCCCACTCCCAATAAATTTTTATTGTCAAGATCAATGTGTTTAAGCAAGGGCCCTCCCAAACAGAATTCAGCTTTTTGGACAGCATGAGATAGTATTTTGAAGAAGACTAGTGCGTTGCTCTCTCATTTAACCTCCATTATTCTGAAGGGGTTATATTTAATTAACGCTGGCTAAAGGCCTGACCTAAGAGGCAACCAAAAGTGATTGAACTGCATTTTCAGATCCAGGCTGTAATCTGTTGGGAAAGGAAAAATAATAATAATAATAATAAAAATTAGAAAGCACCATTTGCTGAAATTCTTTCTAACTAAGCTGTATTTCAATGGGCCATTTAATGCTCAGATGGACAAAGGTATTACTTCAGTCATTGAATTGTATCAAACCCTTTCTCAGAGGCCCAGTTTAAAAACTCTACAGGAAAAGTGGCTTAGCATCATATTCTCAGAAGACCAACACTCAGTCTGTTTGGAAAGGGGAAAAAAAAAATAAAAAGAGTGAAATGAGGTGTGACACGGCCGCCAAGTCAGTGAGGATTTTTTGCCTTTCCTTCCATCAGTGGCTTCACAAGGGAATCATTCTTCAAAAAGTAAGAGCTCCATATTTACACAGAAGGCCTAAAATTCTGTAGATAAGTTATTATTATTTTTTAAATTTTGTTTTGTTTATTTGTGTGTTTTGGTAGCTGTTACTCTGCTCCCCCGTCAGGCCAACCTTTTGTTCTTTTCTGACATGGCAGAAGTTTTCTCTCTAGAGGACTGAGGATCAGTACTTTACAGGGTTAGATTTTTGACTCGGTGACATTGGTAAAAATTGGAATTCTCATTTAAATATCACACATTCCGACATTGTGAACTGAGTATTCAGTTTCTTTCAACAGGCACAATATTACATATATTCTATGGTGATATAAGATATCTAATGTACTGTCTGAACTTTAGTTGTGTAAAAATTTCAGGATATATTTTTGATTTTTTTTTTTCAGAGAGTAAACTATTCTTTTGCTATTTTCTTTTGCTGTTTTCATGAAAAATTTCCAGCAGGCTCATAGGGTGATGGGGTGACATTTTATCTTGAAAACTTGTCAAGGTGTTGTAAAACTAATAAACCATCAGCTTTACTTCCTAAGGGGAAACAAACACAATATTACAGACAACTGCCGGGTGCCAAATTATGTACATTGTCTTAGCCACTTGCAGTGATGGATAATTTACTTGAGCTCCAAGCATTCTTTCTTGGCTTTGTCCACAGCTTTACAGTAAATAGGTTGAGAGCAGGCAGTTTCTGAGAGATTGTATTTAATTGTCATGATTCAATGAAATCAAAACCATTTGATTTCTGAGGGGCATGATCTCAGGGACGATGCCTGCATGAGAGTTCCAGGGTTCAGGCAGCAAAGCAGAGAGAGCTTTTCATGGCCATTTCTAATTCATTGTGTCAAAGCAGGAAGAGGTCAAAAGAACAAGAAATACAGTTTGCAAACGAAACAGAAGTGATCTTAAGAGCACCTTAATGCACATATGCCTGAAGGCAAGTTAGTTCTTTATTGCACTGGTGCATGTATTTTAAGTCTGTAGCATTTCTCCTAATTTTAATGACTGCAGCTGAGAGAGACTTTGGGGTAGGATGTCTGTGCTGTCAGGCCACGATGAGAAAAAGGTGGGGATAGGAAAAAGTGAGCAAGGCTCTATACGTGGACCTTGCTGCAGGTGTCTTCTCAGTCCACATTCTTTCCTTGTGCTTTTGGGTGGTTTTTCGGTTTGTGTGGGTTGTTTTGGTTTTGTTTTTTGTGGGGATTTTTGTTGTTGGTGATGTATTTTGCTTGTTTTAGGGTTTTGTTTATTTTATTTGTTTGTTTCCCCATCGCAGAACATCAACATGACCCTTGGGGATGTAAACTATTGTCTGTAACCTCTTTATTTTAGAAAAGGCAAAGTTAATCACTTTTAACAAAAACCTAGTAAATGGTAATTTTATCTTCAGTTTACATCTCCCATTACATTATAAATTTCAATAATTATTTTATAGCTGACAATACCTATTTGAATGAACCCAAACTTAAAATAATAGTGCAGGAACCACAACATGCAGGAATAGGTCATGGACAAAAAGATCTATCATTTCTTCAGAACACATGCTGATGTGGTTTTTTCGACCATTCATATTTTGAGCAGGACCTATTGCATATGCTGTGGGGCTCCTCTGTGAAGTTAGGCAAATTTTCTTCTCCAAAAGATGAAGCAAGAAAAATGAAAAACTGTGAAGAATAGATATGTCTTGGCTAATTATTTTCCTCAGAAAAAGTCTGGGTCTTTGTCACTGACTTATTATACAGATCCTCTTAACATCTGTCCAGCAGACTGCGGACTTTATTAACAGACAAGAGACCCACCAGATTTAGAGCCTGCTGGGGGCGTCTTCATCTTCACAGCTGTGGATTAACTCAGACTTTCCAGAAGAGGACAACCATATGGGATAATTGGTGTCATTGGGTAGCTAAAAAAAAATGAAGAAACAAATGTCGTCCAAACACAATCCACTGTTTTTACAGCCACAATTACTAGTCTGTTTAAGAAATAAGAAAGGCAGCATTACACTAAAAAAAGAAAATCTATTCATATCTGTGTGGGAACCTAATCAGGCTCTTGTTTCCAATGACGATGGCTCCACAGTCGCACCAGGTCTGCAACAAGAATGCTCCTTTTGTGTTCCGATAATGTGGAAGCGATAAAATTTCCTATAAGAGACATATGTGTTTACATCATGAGATGTGTTATTTGACAAAACGCTTTGTTCTCTGCATATTTTCCACGCAGAGTTTCATGCTGGGTTGTTTTGCTGGAAAGCTTTGATTAGCTAGAATTAGTTGCTGAAGTAAAATAGACACTTTTGTTTTATGAGTCCTCTTGCTGAGCTGTAAATTATAGTAAAACATATAAGGAGTGACAGAAAGAAGTGCTGATTTGAACCTCTGACCCATGATCGGCATAAAAACATAAGATAACTCTTTCAAAGGACTACTGAGAGCCATAAATATTCCATGGTCCACTTAAAGTTAGGCCCTTTTAACAAAATAAAGCTGTTATTTTGCAGCACTACAACAATACATGCTGCAGCATCTGAAATGTGGAGAGATTCTTTTATTTTCGACATGGGCTGGCCATTAGCCCCAGCAGGGCAGCAGAAGAGATGAGAGTGATTTTTCTTTTTCTGAACCAGTACAATGAGTCTGTGGTCAGTGAAAGGATTTGGGACTGGCAGACACTCAGTGGTGAAATTAGGTAACTGTTACTTTGCTGCTTGAGAGTGAAGCAATACAGGCACGTGGCCCTCCTAAGGAGACAGGAACTGAGAGGAATTTAGGGCCACATAACAATTTCCCTTGTCATAATAAAATAGCAACTGGCAGACACCAAAATTACTGGTGTTGATCATTAAAAAAAAACAAAAAAACTACAAACTAACCAAAAGCTCTGAAGTGAATGAATACAAATAACTGGTAAAATCATTATTTAGGTAAGAAAGAATGTTTTTCAGTAGATGCACAGATGAATGTAAAGGGAAGGCTGAATGCCTCTGACTACAAAATGTATTATTTGTATTTTCACAAATACAGTTAGTTTGTTTGCACATATTGGGTTTTAATAAATCGGAGAGCACATTAGTCAGCAAGCGCATAAATAATCACGGCAACAATCTTTGTTATTATGACATTAGTTATGATAATTCATTAGCTGCCTGTTTGTGTTGCACCTCAATGCCTTTCGCTGTATTAGGGGAAGATATGGAGAATGTTCACAGTCTCTAATGCTGAACAGACCCTGCAGTAGAGTGATCTATGGGTATTTAAAATCAGAACGTTATGTCCACTGTGGATACATGAGAAAACAGGGAAAGAATGAAATGGTGCTGTTGCAAGAAAACTGTACGCATCCCTTATGACACTTGGATTCAATAGAGAAAAATATGTATTTTCAATAATTATATTTTTATTTGATGTATTTTCAACAATTATTACTTTTTATTTGACATATTTTCAATAATTATTGATTTTATTTATAATTCTTCTAAAATAAACACTTTTTCCCTAATTTTTATTCCAATTTTATGTAGCTGTGCTTGATCACTGCCCTTTCAGATAGCCATGTATAGCCAAATAAGTCTCTGTTATTTAGCATTAAATTCTGAGTTAAGATGATGTTACATACTTGTGGTTCTTAAATCATAAACTATTTATTATCTTTGTGGTGGCACATGTGAAAATAAGAGGAGAGTCTGGCCCACAGTCCTAAAAGGTCTGTAAAACTCACCTTATTTTGATTTATTAATATTTTTCTTAACAAAACAGAGAAAACACTTCTGACACATCCAAATTTCATCATCATAAATTTATAAAATACACTGTTTTAACAGGTAGCAGAAAAAAATGAAACATACACTTTGGCATGAAATATTCAGTCTTGAAGGGATCTTGTGCTTTATTTTTTTTCAGCAAAAGCTTTGAATTTCCAGGTTTTAGATTTTTAAATTCGACTAAGTACTGCTTTCATGTATATGTACAATTGTTTCACAATTTTATATTCACCTTTCCTTCTCCTTCTTCTCCTTTTGTGTGGAGAGCTCTGCTACATCACAGATGCTGAGCCTTGGAAGGTGTTTTTCTGGTGATGGCATCTGGCTCCTTGGCAGACTCCACAGGCCGTAGCTGCCTTCGAGTTGCCCCTGGGTTTGTCACATGGTTAAGCTGCTGATGAGTTACTTAGGCTGTCTTGTGATTCTGGATGCTGTTTTCTGTTAACCCACCCTTCATTCTGAGCATCTATGTAGAAAAAATCTTAAAACAAAGAGAAGAGCAACCTTTTAGGTTTGGGTGATTTTATATATATATATATATATATATATATATATATATGTATGTATGTATGTATATATATACACTAATGCCATTTTCTACCTTGGTGCTATAGAAGAGCACTCAACTGCAGTGTTAGTCACAACATATTGGTGCAAAAGACATGCCAATACAAAAATTAAAGATATTCTGTATACAAAAATGGCAAAGAACAACCAAAATTAATGTTACTTTAGAAGTAGTTCTTGCTGTTAGATTAAATTTTGGGGTAGGATATCCATGCTTCTACACGGCTTTTTGAAAAGGCTGCCTTTTCTGAACTGCAGAGGCTTATACTAATGACACTGGACTCAGGTCAGCACTTAAACTTTATTTCCATAGTTATTATCTGTGGCACCCAAAACATGGGTGTGAACACTGCTGTGCTCTTCCTCCAAACAGAATAAAAACTTTTTCAAACTGAGACTCACTTTCCTTTAATCTGTTTGGCATTAAGCTTATTTCAAACACCACTACACCATTTATTAAAAACAAGCAGTCCTACTGAAGGTACAATTTTTTTTTTTGTTTTCAGAAGATTTCTTTCTGAAATATGTGCTGGAAACAGTAAAGATGTTGCTGGTTTTGGTGAGCTTGTAAAAACCCTTTGTCATCAGATAGTTCGAAGTGTTATTATTGCATGTTATGTACTCGGAAGGAAAATGCTGGTATTATAGCTTTGCAACACTACTTACTAAATATACTATGGAAAAAATAACTGCATTACCTCTTGTAGTGCAGGATTTCAACAGCACTTGCAGTCACTCCTTAGAGTTTTTCATCTTTAGAAACCAAATTGCTCATTGTCTAAATAGCTGAACTTTCATCTCTATAAATAAGATATTTCAGCTTTGCACAATTCATTTAAAATGCTGACAAATAAGGATTCTCACTTGATTCTCAGTAGCTTTATTGTTCAGTTTCATTTACTGTAGCAAATGTATTTGTTGAAGATGTAACATAGGGCTTCCATTTTTAGTAATGGAAGACTTCAGAATTAATCAGGGTTCATGAAATTTAGCATATTTTCCTGAGAAAAAGAAATAAAAGGGTGAAGGTTTCTAGAGCAGATCTCTTCTTCCTACTTCAAGCAAGCCTCCTTCTACTGAAATTCTTTGTGATGCATCGTCCCAGTGCACCCATTGCATTTTATCATGCTGGGCCAGCCCTCATCACCCCCACTTTTATTATCTCCTGCACTGAGCATTGCAACCACACTTTTTCTTATCTCCATGTTTCACACATTGCTTTCCTGTAGTTTCTTCAAAATTCTGCTGCAAAAATAACATCTGAATTCTATCACCACAGCAGTGACCACATGCTCCCTCACACAGCCAGTTGAAATGTCTCCAGCCCTTGCCTTTCTGTTCCTCTGTATATGAGTGCAACTGGTCTCTCCATTTCCTCCCTGAGACCTCACATCTAAAGAAGCTCCCTCTGTTCTATGCAGCAGCTGATCACTTATTCTTTATTGAAGTATCTTCTCAGAACCAATTTTTCCCTAGAGCCTGCCCCTGGGAAGAGGGTTATGATGCAGATGTGGCATTTGGGGACAAGGTTTAGTGGGTGAACATGGCAGTGCAAGGCTAATGGTTGGACTTGATCTTAGAGGTTATTTCAACTTTAGTGATTTTATCATTCTATGGCACATTCTGTTTTCCCCACCATGTACCACTTCTGTAGCATTCAATTCTCAAAATTCTTCACTCTTATTTATTCTTTTAGACACAGATGATGCAGTCTAAGAGATAACTAAGAATATTCCTGCTGCAAAAAAAGGGGAAACATCTGGTGCATGGAAAGCTTTGCTCAGTTCTTATTTGCTGTGTTCAGTGTCATTTGGCAGAGAATGTGTCCAGGAATGTCACAGACCTATGTGCAAGAGAAAAGTCATAGGGAAAGGGGCTTGAGCTAATGAAAGAGTTTTGATTACTGAAAGCTAGCTCAAAAAACTAGATGAAAAAATGTTGAAACTTGTGAGAGTGATGTGTGAGCCTGAGACCTTTGTCTTCTGGCAAGGCATGAATGAATACTGGCATTAAAAGGCAATTATGTTTCTGTGTCATAAAAATATCTCACAAAGGCGTTTTGAAACTTAGATGGCATTAGGAAAGGTTTTAACATTTGGATCAGACAAGATGATCTATTATTAGTTCATAGCTTTTTAGATAAATTCTAGATTGTGGATGATACTTTTCATAAGAAAAGTGAAACCAAAATAATTAATCAGATTCTGTAGGCATCATAAATATCACAACAGGATTATTATTTTGTTTGTTATTCAATTCTTCTTGACTTGTTATGGCTCTAAGCTCTAACAAAGGCTTTGTGTGGACTTCACCATTTCCAGGTAAAAAAAAATCAGTGTGCACTTGTACTGTTCTGTACACATGCTGAGTACAGCGCTCTCCTGCTTGTTTGAAATTTTTTTTTTAAGTAGATGAACACCATTCAGACTCCTAGTGACCTCCAACTTTCATAAATTCCCCTTGGAGTTTTAGTTGATTGCAGCTAGAGTAGAGTTTCAGGAGCAAGTCCGTAAGTCAGTGAGCCTGTAAGATTGTAGGTGCTTAAATGTGAGACTTCACTTGCCATTGCCCTAAGACTTGTGACATTTCAAAATCCCACTCTTCAGTGGGAGTGTCTAATGTATAATCGGATGTTAGAAGAAGCCTGGTTCTGGAAACTGCAAAGATGCATCCTTGTTCTATACCTTAAGTAAGCTGGGCTTGAAAATTTTTAACTATTCAGGAGCACTGAGGAACTCAAAATCAGCATTATTTATATTTAGATGCTGGAAACTGGATTGTAAGAATCTAACTTTGTGATCTCTGAGAAAAAAAAAATAAAAACCAGGCTATACATTTTTAAGTCTTCTTAAAACAATTATGAATACTTGATATTTTTGAAGATCTAATTTGTAATCAAGAGTCTCTGAGTCAGTGGTTGGCATAAGGATTATAAAATGTTCTTCTCTTTATGCTATAGGCATAGCTCAAAAAGAAGATACATTTCAGTGTTTAAGCTAGTTTAATTTTTTTACTTAATTGTGAAATAGTTGGTAGGTAAGAATTCCAGTTGAAATAATTCCCTTGAAACTTTTGCTTTTGAGCTTTAAAAGCCAACAGTCAACATTCATTCAACGTTTGGGTTTTATTCCTCTCTTCAATCTTGCAAATAAAAGCTTCACAACCTGACCATCTCAATGTGAGGTCCTAGATTGCCATTTTGAGCCACAGCAGTGGTATTTGCAAAAAAATATCATTTTTTCCCTCCTGGAATGGTGGCATGCAGATATTTTTCCAGACTGGCTAGCTCCCCATGCAAACTGGTATTTAAAACTTATACAGTCTTCCAGTCCACACAGCAATATTGCTGGTGCTGGTGTGAATTCTTGCAGTATTTGTACTTGCCTGTAGAACAGCTTTGTTTTAAGCAAAGCAGAAAGCCAATTACTGTTACTTATTTATACATTTGCTTTTATGTTGTAAAATAAATTTATAGAAATGCCAGACTAAAGCCAGTGCTAAGACCTTGGAATAACCCAGTCATGATTTATATATACATGCAGATTTATAAGCGACAAAATTTCTTTTATTCTGTCTTCCCTTAGAAACATTTCTTCCTGACAGGACTTGCAGTACAGCCAATACAACCCTCAACACCCTGGGAGGGGAATGATGAAAAATTCTAATTTTATTCCACTTTTCCTGTTTGCATTTCCAAAATCAAACAGTTTCCTAGATAGTCTCTAGAATAGCCCACTTTTCTTGATGTTAACTCTTAAAATGCTGTGAGTGTTTCTGTTGCCAGTCCTGGAGGGACTCAGGTGACCCGCAAGTCCTGCACTGGCTGGTGTCATGTGACTCTATCTTCATTGATCTTGAAGTATCTGGTCAAGAAGTTTTCAAGGGGAAATGAGAGGGATAGGTCCTGAATATTTATCTCTGTTTGTTTTGGTGGGATTTTTTGTTGGTTTTGGGGGGGTTGTTTTTGTTTTTGGTTGGTTTTTTTTTGCCTGTGATGGTAACAGGTAAGAGATCTCCCAGTCTTTATCTCGACCCATGAGCTTTTTGATCTTATTTTCTCCTCTATCCTGTTGAAGAGGGAGAGGAAGAGAGTGGCTGTCTGGGCAGCTGGCAGCCTGCCTAGGTCAACTCACCACACTATTATAGTTGCCATAATTGATAATCAAGTTTTATCTTCTATGGAAAATGAAATAGTGTAGAAAGAATAACTTATACCCTCCATTTTTGTGCCCTGATGGCTTACCTGAGAAGGAAATTCTTTTGAACTTTAGTTGATAAATCTGAGTTTATTTTTGCACAGAATTCCTTTCACACTCTTGAAAGTGCAACACATAGTACTGTAAGTACAAAAGTTTTAGTTTTCTAGTAAAGTGTAAATAATCTTCTTCAGATAGTTGAAGAAGATGTTAAATTGGTTAAAAATAAAAAAAGAAAAAGCATTTATAGACAAACCACAGAATACTGGGAAAGCCTTTACAATTGTTGGGTTTTGTCTTTAAATTGCATTCAAGTTTGTGTTATCTCTTTCATAGTGCCTGATTACTACTGAGCTGAGAATGTGTAGGATTTTTACTCTTTATTTAAGCAGATCATCCTATTAAACAAAGCAAAGGTTGACTTCAGGAATATTCTAAAAGGAATAAGATCGCATTAGTAGGGGGAAAACCCAACTACTCTTTTATGAAAGGCTTCATTTTCATTCTCCAAGACATCACCAATAGTTGGGAATTTTTATTATTTTTAATCTTTTCCTTCTGGAAAAAAAGGAAAAAAACCCGGTACCTTAGCCAAAATATTTAAGTACCACTAATTTTAAAACATTAATCTGTGATCTTTTTGTAGTTCCTGTGTGGTACTGAAAAGGGGTGGAAGGAAGCAAACAAACAAACAATAGTTTTCATTTGTCACCCTGAGTTGTGACTCTGCCCCTCCCTCCCAAGTTTGTCTCGCCACTGAGTCACTGAACTTACAGTATTGTGTAACTTTCAGTTCTGTGGAGGCTTGTTATATTAGAAAAATTGTTCCAAAGAAAGCAACAATTATGACATAAGCACATCTGGCTCTTGCAAATTATTCTTTATTAAGCTTTCATTTAATTACATGTGCTGAAAGGTCTGCTTTTGATTACTGTAATTTTTTTTATTTGTCCATCTGAATGATAGTAATGTTGGAAATTACATACAAACCACCTGGCTTTTTTCTCACTAATAAGGAGAAGTTTATGTAGATGTATGTGTAGGAGAGGGATTAGGATCCTCCTTGTTCATGACAGGAGAATTATTCATGATGCTAAATGAAGATGAGGGTTTAAGTTTGGTCACTGGAAAGAAATTGGACCAATTTGGTTTTGTTCAATACACACTTTTTATTGGTTGGGATTGTTTATTTTAACATAAAAGTTTTTTATTATGTTTCAGTTAAACTTTTTGAAAAGTTCCACTAGAGATTTTTTTTGTACTTTCATCACTATTTACAGAAAGTTTTAAGGCCTAGATTAATCATTAGCATTTATAGCAGGCACATTACTGTACTCAGACATGGAGACATACCTTGTTGGCCATTTTAACTTTGCCTTTTGGAGGAAACCATTCATGTAGCAGGTCTCAATGAAGTTTCTGGAGTGAGTGGTTAATTTTTGGATAAGAAGAGAAAGATCTGGATTACTGTTTTTTTCTGACAAGGGCTTATACCTCCTTTTCATAAATAGCCTTATAATTTTACCAATTTTGTTTTAACAATACAGGCACAGTGTTTTAATAATACAGTGTAATTTTTTGCTCAACACCATGACCATCATTAGCAGGAATGTAAAAAATAAAAATCAGCAAAAGTCAAATGAAGAAAAAATATATTGGTGTTTGGGAGTTTTCCAAGCTTTTGGTTTTTTTCTTTTTGCAAATAGCAAGAAGGGAAGCCACAAAAAAGAGCTGATAAAGACCCTTTAAGAGAAGAAAAACCAATGGGAAAAAAGAAAAAAAGTACATTTACAGCTTTTTTTTTTTAGAAATATTGCAGGAATATATGAATATCTTCTTGTCTTCCAGCAACTGTATGCAGCTCAGCTGGCAAGCATGCAAGTTTCTCCTGGAGCCAAAATGCCATCTACTCCACAGCCACCAAATACCACAGGGGCACTTTCACCCACTGGAATGAAAAATGAGAAGAGAGGGACCAGCCCGGTAACTCAAGTTAAGGTATTTTTCCGTAAAGAAAAAAAGGTGGTGTTTGAGAAGGGCCATGAAATCAAATGGTCTCTGTAATTGTTTTACAGTTGGAAGTTGAACCACGTTGCAGTTCTTCAATATTCAAATAAAAAGTTCCATTTCTGTGCTGTATTATCCGTATAGAGAAGAAGAGAGAAAGCATTCACTTCTTGTTTCCAAAAATACCAGGCATCCCTCTTTCTACCAGAGGCAGCACAACAGATTCATCAGTAAAATGTGATATTTTTGAGATTTCAGTTTGTAATCTGGTAACATGCATAAATGGCATCCATTTCATGAATTGTTTCATGTTGAACTCTTGAGTATTTTAAAACACGGTGCTGGCTTATATTGTCAGGGTAAGAGAGAGATTGTAGAGCTTCTAATTATTTTACAAATCTCTAGCTATACTTATTTCTACAATTTTGGAAAAGCCTCCCATAGAAATAACATGTAAGTCAGGGCTCTGGGGAAAACATTGTGTCTCTGCAGATTGATTTGACTTTTGCTGATTTCACACAGCTGCCGACAGCCGCGCTGCTCCTCGCTGGTTTTGCACCATTGCCGGGTGCTTGTGCCTGCTTATTCTCACTTGCTTGGAACCAGGCAGCTACAACATGGCATTTGCCAGGAGCCTGGAATGAAGGCTGTGCTCCCTGAGAAACCCGTGGAGCAGCCAGTGCCTTTGGGTGGGACTGCCTGGCTTCTCCTGCTCTGCTCTCCAGGGGTGGTTTCGGGATTTCGTGAGACCAAACATGCTCAGGACCAATTTACTCAAAACTGAAAAAAAATAAAAAATAAAAAAATCGACATTCAGATGTTTTACCAGTCTGAGTGATAGAGATATAAATGCTGAACTATTAAAATAGCACTAAAGGTGGCATGTGGTAACTTTGTTACAAGATAAAAGGAATGGGTTGTTTTGTTTTTTGCTAGCTGCTAACAGGCAAACAGCCTTTAGCTTCAAACCAGCCTGAGAAGATTTTACTCACTTGAGGTGGTGGTTTCTTTTTTTTTCCCATTTTTTGACATGAGAGTAAAATATCATTTGTTTTTTCATTATCATCAATCATTGTGGTAAAGTGTGAGTGAGTAGATATTTCTGCCTGGGCTGATAAATTTCCATGACACTTTTTTGCTAGGCTGAGAGTACTAATAAATAAAAACTATTCCATTATGGCCAGATCTAACATTTATTTAGCAAAGCGTTCACTTTACTTAACTGTAGATGTGTATTAGTCTAATATTTTACCTCTTGTAAGCCAATGCCAGGCTTTAGAGCAGTCAGGGAAATTTACCACATATGCAGAGTTTGCTACGGTCAATACAGAAGCCACCAAAAGCAAAGCCCAACTATTCGAGCAAAGTTGCCATAGTATAGTGGTACCTAACACCAGTGATTTATGGAATTGAGAATATACTACTGACTACTTTAATGTGAAAAAGTAATTCTGGGACTGAGCGAGCCAAATGGACCTACACCAAACCAAACCTTTACTGTATGAGTCAAAATTTCCCTGGTTGAATTCAAGCACATATCTTCTTGAACCAAGGCCAACACCATTCCAGGTTTGTGGCCAGCTGAGTCCTGTTACAAAATTGACCACATGCAAATTCTTGGGGGTTTCCCTACCTAATGTAACTTGAATGGACTAAAGTATATGTTAATAAAATTGAAGTCTTTTTATGAGCATTTTATTAAGCTCACTACTGCATTCAGAATATTAAAGATGAACGACAAGTGCTTTGTGTGGACAAATACCAATAGCTAATGGAGAAATTATTAGTATAAAAGCAGTATTTGTATTCAGTCTTCTCTGATTGCTACCTTTGTTAGATGAGACAGTTTTGATGGTCATGCATTGTTTAACCATTCCTCTATATTTTCTCTGGTTTTAGGCAGTTTGTGTAAAATACATGCATTATTTATAGAACTAGTGGAATTCTTTTATGGAAGTCAGATCTTTCAAAAAGTAATGATAAGTTTTCCTGAAGTTGGTGACCAGAATGTTTTCCAATTTTTTGGTTGCCTTGCAGACATGACAATGCTGTCTGTGTAAGACAAACAAGCAAGTGCTGGCAGTGTTTAGTGTTCTTTCACAATTGCATCAGTATTAGAAGGAAAATAATTTAAAAATTAAACACTGTAGCACAGATTCACACGTGTACATGTTCACGGTACCTAGCCTGGCAAACTTTACAGTCTGAATGGGGCTCTGAACTCTTGGGAAAGTTTATGGAAGCCTCTTTGTATCTGTTTGAGGAATGAGGTCGTGTGAAAGCCTGGCCGCAAGGCACCAGCCTGGACCCTGTCCCTTGTGCCTTAGAGCTTCTGCTCTGACCTGGAGCCAGAAAAGGTGTGGGCATTTGTGCACTCTCTGAGGCCAGGAAGGATTGAAATGTCATGCAGTTTTATGGGGAAAGTTCAAAGCTGGTGATATGATGGCATTCTAAATACCTGTTTGTTGCGTTTTCATGTTTAATGCATTGCGTGTGACCAGATGTACTAAATCACTGTTTGACAGTAAGGAGAATGGAAAAGATGAGATAATGTGATGTATTATTGTATTTTGAAATAATTCTAAGCTTTGAAGTGATCAGTGCAGTGTTTTAAAATATGAACAATCTCTTACATCCAGCATAATTCTGCTCCAGGTGTATTTTAAATGGGAGATCTGTCTTACTGGGCTCTTTGACAACAGAAAATCACCATTTCACAGTTTTCCAAGTGCTCTGTCTTGCTTAATGTATTAAGTAGAAGGAACAAGCTCAAAGAATAGGAAGAAGGTTGCACTGTGAATGTTTATACTTATCAAAGAAATTAATTGTTTGAATAAGTCTTCTTCAAAAAGTTGAGATATTTTTAGATGAACCTAATCTACAGCACAGAAACAAGACATATGTCAGAGAATGTTTCTTCCACAGTTGCATGTGAAATGTATCAAAACATATAAAAGTGTTGGTACTAGATTTACACACCCTTAAAAAACGTTCCATGTTTTAATGCAGATAAAAAATACAGATGTAGTAAAGGTTGAAGGCAGCAGAAATAACTATAGAATATGGGAATAATACAGAACTATCAAACAGAAAGCAAGAATAGCAGTTATGCAGAAAGTATTTTTGATTTTACTTATATCTGTCAAAATATGATATTTGAATAACAAAATACCATAAAATACACAGAATTAAATAGTAGAAAATAAAATACATTTTTAAATGCCTATAGTATGTAGTCATTACCCTAATAAGTAAAGGAATTTGCATTCAGTGAAACTCTTATCTCCTATTATGAGGGACCAGCATAGATTATTTCACTAAACAAAACATGCACTCTGAATTAGATGCATGGAATGTATAAGCTAACAGCAGCTCTAAATGTGGGCCAAAGAGCTGTCAAGCTTTCCAAATGATTCTTTCATAGTAGTACTTCTGATTCCTTCATTTCTAATACATTTAAAAATAAGCTACATAACTTATTTTTATAGTGCCAGGAACTTTTCAAATAGAACCAGTGCAAAAGCATTACAGAGCTGCTGGAAATTTTAAATAATTCTTTGTAAATGCCCTAGGTTAATTTAGATCTCTGAAAACACATTAGGAAATTAAGCTGTAATGTGAGCTAATTCAAATTTTAATTTGGCAAAAAGAATGATCCAGTCACATAGTTAATGTAAATAGGAAGCATAACACAGAGAAATTAATGAGATTTCCTTTCGTTGAATCTTAAAGGAGGCAGATAATTAGCTTCTTTTGTTATTATTGCCGGGGAATGTGGCATTGTCTTCGAGGTGTAAAGTAACTGCTGCTTGCAAAACGATGCGTTCATTTGTCTTTTTCTAATAGTTATTTACATTAAACTCTTGCAGGATGAAGCAGCTCAGCCACTGAATCTCTCAGCCCGACCCAAAACAGCTGAACCTGTCAAATCCCCGACATCTCCAACACAGAATCTCTTCCCAGCCAGCAAAAGCAGCCCAGTGACAGTGACGAACAAGAGTGGCATCCCCAGCCCGCTCAGTGGCTCTCTGGGAAGAGGATCCTCTCTAGGTAACTACTCTGTCCTGGGGAAAGGAGAAAATAGGCAAGTTTTCTGCATGTAGTCCCAGCCTGAGCACACTTAGACCCGGACTAAGTAGATACTTGCGCCTACATTTCTGTTTAAAATGGAAAAAAAAAAAGTTACAGTGAAGATTTTCAAAGAATGCTTATTTGCCAAAGTTTTACAAGAGTATCCAAAAATATGTGGCAGTGTGTAAAAATACAGGAAAGAAATATATAATGTAGGAAATACCTACAAATATACACATACAAATATATAAATAAATAAAGATAGATATACAAAACTTGTAAAACTGGTTTGTATGAAAATCTCTCCTAAAGGCATCTACTGGGTGTATGCACACAAAGTTAACTTTTAAATTTTGATTTATGGACCAAAAAAATAAAAAACTATCTTTGCATGCCCATAGAGCCTCACTAGATACTAGATAGATTTTTACTTTTTCTTAAATAAAGACAGAAAGTCATCAGTCCAGCCAGTTTGTTATTATTTGATCATGCTTTTATTATTTGGTCATATTTTGTGTGTTCACCCATCGTTCGGGATTTTGTTGATTATTATGGCTACAAGTAGGGAATTTTTGACCTCTATTCAAGATTCTTTAAGGTTATTAAGTGATGAAACAAAATTGGTCTGAAAACTATCATGAAGACTACTTTAACCAGTCAAGAAACCGAATCAAGAGCTGCAAAATGTAGATGATCAGCCCTAAAGTTCAAATAGTAAATTTTAACAGTGACTAAATACTTACTACAGACCACTTATTCACAATCTGTAGCTCAAGTGTACTTGTAAAATATATAGAAACACTTGTGAATAATGAATAGATATGTTAAATACATATATTAAATATATAAAAATTATGAGTTTTTTTTCCATTCCCAAACACTTGGGAACATCATGATCTCTGAAAGATATTTTCTGCAACTAGCTAGACACTCTGCCTGTCAATTTATTTGCAACTGTCACTGCACTATCTTACATTAGAAGGTGAAATATCAATCTGAAGTCATAGACCATTCAAAAGAAAGGACTACAGAAGACAAATAGTGTCTAAGGTTTAAATATTTTTCATGTAAAGTCCTGAAAATGTTTTATCTCAGTCCTTAAGTATAAAAAAAAAAGAGACAGGAAGACATTACCAAAAATCAGCAAGACATGTAAAGCTTTTGCTACCTTTTAACAACAAATTTAGATAATTACAAATCTAAATCTCTTTAAAAATCATGTAGATATGGTTCCTAACTTCTTTAGGGTTCAAAATGGAACTTAGTTGCTGAAATAATTCAGAGCATTGGAAATTTTCTTTTTTCTCTAATACGTTATTTTTATTTTGGAGAAGGGTGTTTTGTTCAGAGAGAAAACATCACCAGTCCCTCTAGAATATCACAGTCTGCATCCCTTCTTATTTAGGCCATAGTAATAAATTAACCATTTGATTCCCAGTATAAAGTGTGAGAAACTATCATTTTCATTTCAAATAATTCAGGGTCCTTCGAAGTTGAATTTGTTGTATTGTATTCAGCTGAACTTCAGTGAACTGAGAAGAATACAACAAATTGTCTTTTATGGTTAATTCCAAACCTTAGTGTGGTTAGGAATTTTTGATTGTTGTTTTTTGGGTTTTTCTTTTGGTGGCTTCTTTTTCTTTTTGCTTCTTATTCTTTCTTTTTCTTTTTCTTTTTCTTTTTCTTTTTCTTTTTCTTTTTCT